>BPTQ01000002.1:166515791-166815129 GCA_019973895.1 Chrysanthemum seticuspe
GCACTATTTGTATAAGTTCGAGTCACGTTGTGCTAGTCTTTCAACTTTCGGGTTTAGAGAGTTAATTTCCCAGTTTGCTTGTTATACTGTCCGAGGGTTTACGGAGGAGGAAATCTAAGAGTCTTAAGAGTTTGCAAAGTAGAAGTTTTGGATCATTTACGAAATGTTTTCCTTTTGTTTTCAAAAGATCTTCTTTTACTTTTCCAATTTGCAGTAAAGTTACTCAATAAACTTAGTTAATTCCAGTGAGCATTGTTTTTATTGCTTGTTTATCGAAGTAACGTTTTCCTTTAACTCTTAGACTTCTCAGTCCATTTTCCCTTTTACGGTTACTGGTTACCCCTCTTACCACATAGTTTCCAAGTGAGAACATTATTTATACGAAACAGACACTGTATACAGGGAGGAGTAGATTCCTTGTTGTTTGAACGATAAGTTTGTATGAAGAGTAGAGAATTCCTAACGAATCTTACAGACGCACTCTAACAACTTCTCCTATTCGATCTCTTTGGAGTACTATTACGTTAACCTGTACGTACGAATATACGGTTTGCTAGAGTTCTTTAGAATCTTACGAACTAGTGTTATACGGGTTTCAGTAATCCATGACGTTTAACCTTTTCATTTTCTTCTAGAAAACTTTTGTTTTCCTTTTGTAAAGCATTTACTAGGTTTTGAAGATGAAACGTTTGAGAATTCTGAGAATCTAAAGGAGGAGGCATTTGGGAGCCTGTCATATTGTTCGTTTGACCCTTTAATTGAGAGATTTGGGCTTTCAACTTTCTGATCGTGTTGCACTGAGCTTGAATATGTTTATCACGTTTGTTAATTTGAAAAACTGCATCAAACTCTGGAGCATCTGATGATGTCTTGATATTTGACGTTTTGACATTTTCTTTAAGATGTTGATATTTTAGTTGTAAATTAAAATGCTCAACTTCTAGTTTAGAAAAATGTTTAACCAAATTGTCGTGATCATCCAGTTCAATTTTCTCGTTTAGTTTAGAATTAGTTTTTTCAAGCTCAATGACACGATCATGGGAGACTTTCAGGGCAACAGATAGTTCATGAAATTTGGAAGCATTAATAGAGCAATTTGAAGCAGTAAAAAAAATATCTTGAGCAACACATTCAGTAATAAGAGTCTCATTCAATGTATGCAAGTTCTTCCTCTCAATCTCATTATATTTTAGTGCACGCTCATAGTCACTAACTTCAACTATCATTGCATCAAATTCCTTTTCCATTCCCTTAATATCCGTTTCTATCCCCTTTTTAAGGCTCTCAAAGTGATCTTTTAGAAGTTTAAAGAAAGGCATGACCTCAGTTAAATAACATTCTTTCATTTGTTCAAAACCCCTTTCTCCTTCAGTTATAACAGTGGGTGTGATCCTTTTCTTGCAAGTTTTCTCAAAATCAACAAATAGTTGAATAATAACGTATTGGCTAATTAAGGTCTTGCTTTTAGTGGCAATTGTTCTAGGAACAAGATGCATTGGTGTGTTAGGAGGATACACAGTTGCTCTAGGCATTTTCCAAAGGGGAGGGTTTGTTTCTACAATATTTTCAGCTTTCCGCTTATCTAAATCCATTTTCCAGAAGACTTGTTCGGGAGTCAACAATGTCTGAGTCTTAAACTTGTTCAAGGAAATCCAGTTTTCCTTCTTGTAGTCATGGGGAATGATAATTACTTTCTTCTCTTTGCATTTAGGATCATTTAGTTTCTTATTCATCTTCTCCCTAGTGACTTCATCTAATTTCTTATCATCCTCAGTGCACTCAACGCAACTAGGTTTTTGTCTAGGTTTAAGAATCTCATTGCCATCATAGATAACACTTTGAGCTGCTTTTGCTATCTTTCCATACTCAGGGTTGGGTTTATCTATAATGGGAACACTATGCTTATCGCTTAGAACTCTATGCTTAGTGATCATGTGAGCAGTCTGAATGGTGTTTCCTTGCATGTACAACTTGTTTTCAAGTTTGTTTTTCAAAGTTTTCAGATTAGAAAAGTCTCTCAAGAGCTTTGATTCCTTTGCATTAAATTCTTGCTTAAGCATTTTCACATTTTCTTGAAGTTCTTGTTTTTGCTTAGCTGTTTTAGAAAGTTTTTCTTGCAAGGAATTTAATTCTTGTTTCAATACTTCTTCTCTAAAATTACTTTTTCTAATTACTGTACGCACTTGGTCATCCATTTCCTGCTCACGAGTGGTCAACTCAAATTTAGCACGTTGTTCATAAATAGCAACACGTTCTTTATAGGCATTTAGTTCAGAAATTACAGAATCATCAGGGGCACATGCAGTGTATTCATCAAAAACATAGTCATTGTTGACTGCAGAAGATGCATCACTTGGTACAACTTCACTTTCACTTTGTTTCACATATTGATCATATGGGACAATGTCGGTATTACCCATATTTTCAATATTTGATTCAATAGTTTCAGTTGATAGTACTTTGTCATGCATCTTTTGCACATCAGCATCATCGTATAGTTTTAATACCTCTGAGATGAGTTTGTCCTTGGATGGGCCAGCTTGTGGTGAAGAGGAGACCTTGGGAGAAACCATTGGAGAAATGCTAGCCATAAAGATTGTGTGTGCAGTAGGTCCATCATCTACATCAGAGTCGTATGCATCACAATCAGCGACTTGAAAGGCATTCTGATGATTGTGACCTATCTCCTGAATAGGCTGCTCATCCACATCTGCATCATAGGTCTTGGCATTGCCCTCAGCAAGAAACAGCAATTCCTCTTCATCCAAAGCAGCACCATTGTCCTGAGCTTGTACAAGCAGCATCTTGTCTCTGAAGTAATCAGCATTCTGTGGACGCTTTGGAGATGTGCAGTTTCTTGCAATGTGTCCCTTACCACCACAGTTATAACATTTGATCGGCTTAGCTTGACCTTGGTTACCATTCCTTCCTCGATTCTGGTTACCAACATAACCTCTACCAGCTCCGCCTCTTCCCTGATCATACTGTCTTTCCTGAACTGGTTGCACCACGATCCTTCCATCTTTAACAGTAGCTTGATTGTGTGGGTTAGATGCAGTTCTGAGGTTGTTGTTGGTTTGTGGGAGAGAATTCATGTTTTGACTAATCAGAAGAGCTAGTTGGTTAATGAAGTTACCCACGTGTGCATCAGCATCAGCTTGTTTGAACATAGGATCAGGAATGAGTTTGTGATTACCATTACCCAAGGGTATGACTTGTGAAGCTTTGGTTGTGATTCCGATGTTTGAGTAGAAGGCAGTTGAGTCATTGGACGAGCTTGTCTCTCCCTGGTTGGTTTTGAACTGATTAAGAACCAATTTTTCAAACATAGCATGTCTCTCATTCTGAAGGAGGAAGGCATAGAGTTGCTCATAGTTTGTATTCTTCAATCCTTTAGTGAGCTTCACAGAGGTGACAAACTTGTGCCATTCGGGATTCATGTTGTTCACAAATTTTGAATTCAGCTGAATGTTAGGCATAGTCATTCTGATGTTCCTCATGTCATTCACCAACTTATGAAATCTCACATAGTACTCATAGACACTCTCATCTGGTTTCATCTTGAAATGTTCAAATTCGTCATAGAGTTGTGATTCTCTGTCTTCCATAGTTAATTCTGAACCTGAGAGAAGCATCTTGACGTTATCCCATACTGCCTTTGCATCGGTGTTGTGATTGATCAGCTTGTAGATGTCTTTAGGAAGACCTTGAAGAACAATGTTAGAAGCCCTGATATCTGCATCGAATCTCTTTTTCTCCTTATCATCATGCTCATCATACATTTTGGGTCTGTCCATTCCGTAAATAGGAGTTCCATCTTCATTAGTATCAAGTATATCTCTAGTCGTCTCAACTCGATACGGTCCTTCATCAATTGATTTGAGAATGTTGACACCATTTTCCTTTCCAAGGCAGTACAATCTAATTCGTTGAGCCCAAGAATCGTAGTCAGTTCTGTCAAGCATGGGTGGACGAGTATCTGAGCCAGCTGCTTGAACATCCTCAGCAACAGTGGAGATGATAGTAGGAACGTTGGTAGACATGTTAACAGATAATACGGGATTTTATAACTCTATGATTAAACCGAGAAATAGATTCTTTCACGGGATTTTACTAAATCAAGAGAAAACCGTAAACAATCACCCAAGTCGCTAGAAGATAATGCACCAAGTCGCTAACACTTAATTCGCTACGCCACTAAGTCGCTAGAGTCCCAAGTCGCTAGACAAATGCAAGTCGCTAAGTAGTAACTCGCTAAGCCTCAAGTCGCTAGCAAAATTTTGGCAGCAATTCGCTACTCAAGTCGCTAAAGATACAAGTCGCTACCCGTAGTGGAGAGTCCACTTCTTGTACTGTAAATCGCTAGATCTAAGTCACTAGGTCTAAAACTGTAACTCGCTACACATTTGTAAAGCAAGTCGCTACGAAGAAAGTAATCCGTGAGTTAAGTCGCTAGCAAGAAAAAACCACATAAACATCACTTTTCAATCCAAAAACAACCCAACCAAGATGATTTAAGCTTACCAAATGAAAACCTACACACTTGTGATGATTCTAAACATAAAAGTACTAACAAAATCCAAACTTTAACACAAGAAATCAACCAAATGATGCAAAAACCACTAAACTTTTTCAAACTCAAAAACCACCTAAAAACCACTAGAAATTCAAAGATGTGTAAGATATGATCTAGCCATGGCTCTTGATACCAATTGTAGGATACTAGTTTTCACATACACATCAAACCATAACACAAGATGGCGTATAAGTGAGGTTCTAGAGAGAGAAAGTTAGAGGTTTAGGGAACTTAGTGAGAGAAAGTGAAAGATATTATTATGAGCTCCAACTCTATACCTTGGGAGGTAGAGAGTATTTATAGTCTTACACAAATCGCCACACATCGGGCTGTGGATCAGGCATACAGTGGGTAAAGACCCGTCCGTCCTCCACGGTGTTACTTAACTAAATACTACTTAACTTAAAATAACTACGACTACGAGCTTTCTAACGATTACATAAACTTGAGGTGACCGAGTCTTTAATACCTGGAATTTCTAATTCCTAACAGGGTTGAAGAATGAAAAAGAATTGAATAAGAAAAGGGTGAAAACAAATAGCCCTCCATTTACTCAACCTTAGGGCAGATACCGGGTTCAATTCATATGCTACTGGTGGTTACCAAGGTAACATCGGTATTGAAGACAAGACGTCATGGACCCAGTGACGCACTGCACTTCAACTTCCCAAACCACTCAAGTTCCACTTAAAAGGACTTGTTTCATTCTCACGGGGAACCGACATTATCTATCAACTTTCTCTTAGAGATTGTTGATATTGAAGAAGGAGACCCTCTCCCTAGTCTCCGATACAAGATCCAAATATGCACAAATTGTGTCTAGAGCCACGAGATCATCAATAAATCTCACTAGGACACTTTCAATGAAGACTCTCTGCTTCACAAAATGTGGAAAGAGAGATTATATCTTGAGTCCTACGCATTATCCTTGTGGTATTTCCAGAACATCCGAGTGTATGCAAACATATTCACAATGAAGATGGAAAGCCTTCTGGAGCCAACATCAAACAAGCTCCTGGTAAGTGGCATGTGAGATCTATTCAATAGATCAACCATGTGACAACTGAACAGAAACAATGGGGCGATTCAATCCTTTGAATCAATCCTGGTTCAGGTTATGGATTGACGGATACCTTTGAAAAACCGGTCTTTGTGCTTAAAAACTCTTTTCTTTAGCACTTCGACCGTGTACGAATATTTCAAATCAAAAGGTGTTTATGACTGATAATTGATTTTCACTAAAACCTTCGTTGTATTGCAAAAACAATTTCTATTGAGCAATACACGATTGTTTTTCAAATCTCTTTTCATCAATCAGTGAATCTCTATTCGCTGGTTCACTCACTCCGTGTTGTCTTCTTTGAGACGTTCCGGTTTGAGAACAGCTAGAGCAGCTGCGAAACCCTGTCAAGGAAATTCTTCAGAATTATACCTGATCACAGGCAGTACTTGTACTGATCAATGGGGAACCGTGGGTCGTGTACCTCAATTCAACGAAAGTGATCAAAGACACTTTCGTGCAATTTATTGCTAACTGTTGTATGCAGGTACGCCCTACATTTGCAGCTGATCAGAATGAAGCGGTCAATCCATAGCCGCATGCTCACTCAACACATTCATCTCTAAGGAAATCATGATTAGTGCATCAATGACTCTGATATTTTCACTCCATGCTTCTGCTACGCTGCTGCCAATATTATGAATCAATAAAAGCTTCCGCTACTCTGATGAGAATGTATCATGATCCAGAATGTGAGCATGTCGGTCCGTATGTCAGAGATTGATGTTAGCTGATGATCTCAAAAGCTGGCTCAAAATTATTATCACGTGGATCAGTAAAAAGACCTCCACTTGGATTAACCAAACATGCAATGATAAGAATCGATGACTACGAGCTTCAGAGCAAAGTACTACATCAAGAATGCAAGAACAATTTTTTAATGTAATATCTTTTTGTATTCAATGTAATTTTAGTATATGTTTGAGGTGACATCCCTTAGGGGGAGATTGTTAGAATTTAGTAAATCCAGTTATTAAAGAGTCGGTCACCTCAAGTATATGTTATCATTAGAAAGCTCGTAGTCGTAGATTATGATAAGTTAAGTAGTATTTAGTTTAAGTAACACCGTGGAGGACGGACGGGTCTTTACCCACTGTATGCCTGATCCACAGCCCGATAGGTGGCGATTTATGTAAAGACTATAAATACTCTCTACCTTCCAAGGTAGAGAGTTGGAGCTCATAACAAGACTTTTCTTTCTCTCACTAAAGTTCCCTAAACCTCTAACTTTCTCTCTCTAGAACTCTTTGTATGCCTTCTTTGTGTTTGGTTTGATGTGTATGTGAAATCCAATATGTTACAATCACGAAGTTGGGGGTGTTACACATTTGATCTCATTCGTTCCAATAATGAATAGAATAACGGATGGTCAACAATATCAGGCCCTAATAGCACTTTAGTCATCGTCCCATGATTAATATTCAGAACATGAGAAACCAACGTTCTACTCCATCATATGTACTATGGTCGGTTATCTTGCACAAACAAACAATAGTTTATGAATCCTTCCAAGACCAACCTATTAATAATCAGATCTGTTTAGGGTTTTTGAGACAAGTTTAACTCACGTATAGTAGAGAGAAACCCTACTGATGAAAATAAAAACCCTAAAATTGTTACCCTGTTTCTGCAGCGAACTTCGACACTGAATAACTTTTGATTGCGATCTCGAATTGACGATCCCTCTGTTGAAAAGTTAGATGGATATACTGAGATGCACCAGAAAACATTGTAGCTCGATCCAACGGTTCACAAGAAATTTATCGTCGTTTGAAAACTATCTTGCAGAAGCTTTTCGAAAAAAATTCAGATTCGAATTTTTTTTTCATCTTTTCGCCATTCTTCGATCAATAAAACCTTGTACGATCCTAGATATCACGAGCAACCTTGCTCTGATACCACTTGTTAGATCGTTGTAGCTCGACGTTGTTTAGACCTCATATTATCTAGGATATACAATAACGAAAGCGGAATATTCAATAAAAGAATTAACGTTATTATGAACAAGGTTTTTCTTTAATAAAACTCCAAGCCTCAAATATTATTTGATCAGAATAATACGGTTACACTTAACCTGTTACAGGAATCAAGAGATTCTTGAGGCTAAACTAAACAAACTCTAAACCCTAGACGTTTATACCCTACGTCTAGGTTACACACACACACCCCTTTAATGACTACATTATGGAAGACATGTTATGAAACCTATACCCCATGTCTTCTTTATACTAGAGGATTAGGGTTTACAAATCTCTACGAAGGACTAAATAATAAATCTTCTTTTGCAAGAAAGTCCCTCCATCTTTTTGTATATTTCCTTCTTGTTACTTTAAGTCCTTGATGTTTCATTCTTTATTGTTTTGTATCATCAAGTCAATAAACCCAAAATCCTTTCTATATCATCACATTATATCCTGAAACAAAAAAAAGTGAATTGTTAAACTCCTGTAAACATCAAACCTTTTTCAGATTCTAAAACCCATTAACCAATTCGATCAAATAGTTAATCATCTTACTATCTTATAATGGTGGAAGACCACTTCTTTCATTAGATGTCTTAATTTTAAGTAATACAATTTAGTATGCATTATGTGCAAGTCATACAAGCCATTTACCTCTATTAAATGTCTTAATTAATACAATTTAGTATGCATCATGTACAACTCATGCAAGCCCTTTTCCTCCATTAAATGTATTTTAATATCATTGATGCATAATTAATATAAATTTCGAAAACATTCATTTAATGATAAATACAAGTATTAAAATACATAGTAAAAGTTATGCAAGCTGCTAATTGATGATATTTTAAAACCGCGTCGCGCAGGACCTTGCTAGTTAAAACTTGAATATGAAGAATCCTGTATAAGAATAGATTTTAACAAAAAAATAAAAAATGTATAATAACTGAATTGAGGAAAAACAATTGCTTGCCAATTAGTAAAATCCCCAATTCTTTTCATAGGTTTCTTCCATGTTGACATAATAGAAATCACTAACACACTGATGTGATAAAAAAAGGTTTTCTTGATTGATTTTGAACCGGTATGGTATACACGCGTCCAGTTAGGGTTTATGATTGATTGTAGGAACCAATACCTTAAATATAATTTTTTATGTTAATTTTGGTTGTGTAAATGAATTTTGTAAAATTTTTTGTTTAGGTGTAACTGATTTGGGAGTATGGAAATGGTAAAAGCGTATTGGAGAAGTTTGGAGGTGGGCTTTAAGAATGAAGAACTGAAGTAGAGAAATAAATGTATTGAAGCTTCTTTACTCAGGCACCAATGACATAATGAACAAGTCATAGAATTAAATACAATTCGTGCTTCATAGAGTTGTTTTAAACTGTTGGGATACAGAATGATAAAGTACTGAAGATTTAAAGTGCTGAAGATTAACAAAGTAATGCAGAAAGTCAAAGTACTGCTAAGTTAAAGTCAAAGTACTGCTTATTCATCGAAGTACTGCAAAGTTTAAAGTCGGTTGTATTAGATTAAAAATAGAAAGTAATGTTTATCTAGAACTTTCTAAGTATTGTTTACTTGACGTACAAGGACAAGAATTGTAAACCGTTTAGGGTTATCCTTGAGCCTATAAAAGGACCCCTAGATTGGCATTAGATGTACGTGACATTATTAGAGTTTTAGAGAAGTTCGATATTATTAGAGTTGTTAAAGAGTCAGCATAATAAGCAGAGTTAGATTTATTAATAAAATCGTTCAAAGTTAAAGTTATTCTTCTTAGCTTTGTTAAGTAAATTCCGCATACTTGATAAAGATTACTCAGTGTTTCATTGTTAATAACTTAGGATTTATCCGAGGTTATTAAACCTTAACAAGCTATTTAAGTTAGTTTGGTTATAGTACATCGATCCAACAAGTGGTATCAGAGCTTGTGTGGAAACTCTGACTAAGAAGAAACCCTAAAACCCTACTACAACAAAAACTAAAGATATCGACTGAAGCTGTTCCACCACCATCAATCACCTCACTCAGAATTCCAATCATCAAGAAGGGAGAATACGACCTATGGTGTATGAAGATGAGGCAGTACATTGCCATTACATACCATGCACTATGGAATGTAATTGTCAATGGTAATGAAGTAGTTCCAGAAACTGTGGGGATTCCTGGCCAACCTAAAGCACCAAAGGCTGTTTTACCAGCAACTACCATAAGGAATCAAGAGAAGGCTCTTAACATACTCTTATCTGCTATACCTGATGGACATCTACTGAAGTTTCATGATGCTAAAGATGCAAAGCAGCTCTGGGTTGCTCTCAAGACAAGATTTGGAGGGAATGAAGCTTCTAAGAAGATGCACAAAAATCTGTTGAAGCAACAATTTGAAACTTTCACTGTTGGTGAAAGAGAGGGTCTTGATGCTGCATATGATAAATTTCAAAATCTTCTCAACATGTTGGAATTATACAAGGCAGAAGTATCTGTTGAAGATGCTAATATTAAGTTCTTAAGGATTTTGCCATTCACATGGCATGTGATTGCTACTATGATCAGAGGACAACATGGTTTGGATGTCATGGACTTTGATGATCTCTACAACCATCTGAAGGTGTATGAACATGAGATGAATGGTCAAACAAGTTCTAAGTCACACAGTATAGCCTTTTTGTCATTAGAAAAGATGGGTAGTACTTCCACCAAAAGTACTGCTTCTCCTCCTCAAAGTACTGTTGCTCAAAGTACTGCTGTTTACACTTCCCCACTGCTCTGCAAGCCTCACCAACCATCCACTCAGATGAAGTTGTGTGCTCTTTCTTTGCACAACAAGCTTCTTTACCTGTCACCTATGAAGAAGATCTCTCACAGATTGAAGAGGATGCTCTTGAAGAAATTGATATCAGGTGGCAAGTTGCTATGATCACTGCAAGGATCAAGAAGTATATGAAGAAGACAGGAAAAAGCATTGACTTCAAACCAAAACAGAGAATCTGTAAGATATTAGATTTCACATACACATCAAACCATAACATAAAGTAGGCATACAAAAGGTTTTTAGAGAGAGAAAGTTAGAGGTTTGGGAACTTTAGTGAGAGAAAGAAAAATCTTATTATGAGCTCCAACTCTCTACCTTGGAAGGTAGAGAGTATTTATAGTCTTACAATAAAATGCCACACAACGGGCTGTGGATCAGGCATACAGTGGGTAAAGACCCGTCCGTCCTCCACGGTGTTACTTAACTAAATACTACTTAGCTTAAAAGAACTACGACTACGAGCTTTCTAATGATTACATATACTAGAGGTGACCGACTCTTTAATACCTGGAATTTCTAATTCCTAACAATCTCCCCCTAAGGGAGGTCACCTCAAACATATACTAAAATTACATTGAATACAAACAGATATTACATTAAAAAAATTTCTTGCATTCTTGATGTAGCACTTTGCTCCGAAGCTCGTAGTCATTGATTCTTCTCATTGTATGTTTGGTTAATCCAAGTGGAGGTCTTTTACTGATCCACGTGATAATAATTTTGAGCCAGCTTTTGAGATCATCAGCTAACAAAAATCTCTGAGACATCCATTCTGGTGTTGGTATTATGTGATGTTGTGACTTTCAGACCGACATGCTCACATTCTGGATCATGATATCTTCTCATCAGAGTAGTGGAAGCTTTCGTTGATTCATGATATTGGCAGCAGTGTAGCAGAAGCATGGAGTGAAAATATCAGAGTTATTGATGCACTTATCATGATTTCTTGAGAAATGAATGTATTGTGTGAGCATGCGGCTATGGATTGACCGCTTCATTCTGATCAGCTGCAAACGTCGGGTATACCTGCATAAAATAGTTAGCAATAAAGCACACGAAAGTGTCTTTGATCACTTTCGTTGAATTGAGGTACACGGCCCACGGTTCCCCGTTGATCAGTACAAGTACTGCCTGTGATCAGGTATAATTCCGAAGAATTTCCTTGACAGGGTTTCGCAGCTGCTCTAGCTGTTCTCAAACCGGAACGTCTCAAAGAAGACAACACGGAGTGAATGAACCAGCGAATAGAAATTCACTGATTGATGAAAAGAGATTTGAAAAACAATCGTGTATCGCACAATAGAAATTGTTTTTGAATTACAACGAAGGTTTTAATGAAAATCAATTATCAATCATAAACACCTTTTGATTTGAAATATTCGGACACGGTCGATGTGCTAAAGGAAAGAGTTTTTAAGCACAATGACCGGTTTTTCAAAGGTATCCGTCAATCCACAACCTAAACCAGGATTGATTCAAAAGATTTAATCGCTCCATTGTTTCTGTTCAGTTGTCACATGGTTGATCTATTGAATAGATCTCACATGCCACCTACCTGGAGCTTGTTTGATGTTGGCTCCAGAAGGCTTTCCATCTTCATTGTGAATATGTATGCATATCACTCGGATGTTCTGGCAATACCACAAGGATAATGCGTAGGACTCAAGATATAATCTCTCTTTCCACATTGTGTGAAACAGAGAGTCTTCATTGAAAGTGTCCTAATGAGATTTATGGATGATCTCGTGGCTCTAGACTCAATTTGTGCATATTTGGATCCTGTATCGGAGACTAGGGTGAGGGTCTCCTTCTTTAATATCAACAATCTCTAAGAGAGAGTCGATAGATAATTTCAGTTCCCCGTGAGAATGAAACAAGTCCTTTTAAGAGGAACTTGAGTGGTTTGGGAAGTTGAAGTGCAGTGCGTCACTGGGTCCATGACGTCTTGTCTTCAATACCAGTGTTACCTTGGTAACCACCAGTAGCAAATGAATTGAACCCGGTTTCTGCCCTAAGGTTGAATAATTAGAGGGCTATTTGTTTTCACCCTTTTCTCATTCAATTCTTTTTCATTCTTCAACCCCTTCAGTGCTTACCGAGACTTCATAGCTAGAACCTTGTTGGGTTTATTCCAGTACTAGCTCAGACTCAGTCCGCACTCTTCCCATATCTCATTTTTCTCCTTTTTCAATATACCTAAGGACTTCTACATTATCTAGTGGATTGTCCCTGGGTAGATCCCTCCGGTTCTGGCGGATCATAAGAACAAATACCTAACCTTATCATCCTTATATCACCATACATAAAGTAAAGTTGGTCGGTTTATTTGGTATTGTTCATCTGCCATTGGAACCAATTGAAAAACCATTTGAAAATCAATCCAGATACTTGTGATATATTATCAAAGCATTTTGTACCTGAATTGTTTTTGATATTTTTAGAACAAGAGCTCCCCCTCAACATGTGCATCAAGTGTTTGAAATCGTTTTGCACACGGAGGCAAGAGAAAGAATTAACTTCTTTGATAACCATATTCAAAAAATATCAACATCACTTCCCTTATCAAATCAAGTAGATAAAGCATTTTGGGGAAGGATGAGGTTTTCATAAGCTTGCTCCCCATCAATATGAGCATAGATATTTGAAAATGTTTTGCACATATTAGGAAAAGACTGCACATAGAGATAAGTTGATCACGTTTCAAATATTTGTGGTTTAAGATAGATGCTCCTCCTCAACATGTGCATGGAAAATTTGAAATCGTTTGGCACATGTGGGAAAGGAGAGCTTGTACATCCTTATAAAACCATTTACCGAATTATCAGTTTAAATCCAATTTAAATCACGAATTCTCCCCCGATCACAATTATCAAATCATTTGAGATTTGTAATCACTGTAGATTTAAATTGAATTTGAAAGCTTTTAAGGAGAATTGTGACTTGATTATGAAAACATTTTAACTGATAAGGATAGGATTTTGAGACTTTAAACTCCATTGAATAAACATGCATGATTTTCTTTTGAAACTAATTGTATGGCAAATAACATTTTGATTTAATTGAAAGCATTCTCCCCCTCAATCAATGACATAAGTTGTTGATTGAGAGATAGATATTTTGACAAACTTTTAAGTCCAGATGATTATCAAAAATAGAGTTCGAGTTATTTTTCAAAACAACTAGTTTTCATTAGATAGTAAGGATTAGTTTAAAGAATCAGAGCAAGAAATTTGAAAACCACGAAAAAGTATAGATCTGTTCTGTCTTTAAAAAGCGGGTTACTGCCTGAGATGACAATAAACCATTTTTTTCTCTTTCTCCCAAAATTATTTTTTTGATTTTTTGAATTTTTTTTTTTTAATTATTATTATTATTATTTGTTTTTTTGGAAATTCGAACAACATCTAAAGTCCCGTATCATTCTTTGAATGACAACATCAAGACCGTAGATATAATCGAATCGAGAAAAACATGACAAAATGACAATATTTTTTTGAGGATTTTTCAAATTTTTCAAATTTTTATGGATTTTGAAAGTTTTATATTTTTCTATTTGATTTTTGAAGGTTTTATAATTTTATATTTTGTTTTTCGAATAGATATATACAAGAGATAGATGAAAGAAACCTTTTACTCCTCTTCTTCCTCTTGAAGACGTTTGAGTGTTTCTGGTTGAAGGCTTTTAAGGCCAAGTCGTGGAAGAATAAACTCAAAACGTTCTCTAGGAAGAGCTTTGGTGAAGATGTCTGCTAACTGGTATTCAATCCTCACAAAGTAAAGTTCCACCACACCATTTTCCACTTGTTCCCTGATGAAATGATGTCGAATGTCGATGTGCTTTGCCCTTGAGTGTTGTACGTTGTTGCATGAGAGAGAAATAGCACTTTTATTATCACATTACAAAGGGATTTTGTTAAATTCAAAGCCATAGTCAGATAATTGGGATCTCATCCATAGGATTTGAGCACAACAAGATGACATGGCTATGTATTCAGCCTCTGTAGAGCAAATAGAAGTACTCATTTGCTTCTTTGAAAACCAGCTCACAAGCTTATCACCCAAAAACTGTGCACATCCAGAAGTACTTCGACGAGTATCTTGACATCCTGCATGATCAGCATCTGCATAGGCTGTTAGTGACATACCGGTGTCCTTCGGGTACCAAAGTCCCATATTGATGGTTCCTTGGAGATACCGAAAGACCCGTTTAACTGCTTCAAGGTGCTTTTTAGTAGGCTTAGCCTGGTATCTAGCACACATGCAAACAGCGAACAAGATGTCTGGTCTACTAGCTGTGAGGTACATCAGGGATCCAATCATACTACGATATTTTGTTTGGTCTACCATGATCCCTGAGTGGTCCTCATCTAGTTTGGTACGTTCAATCATGGGAGTGTCAACAGGGTCACTTGAATTAAATCCAAATTTCTTTAAAATCGCATTTGCATATTTAGATTGATTTATGAAAATGCCTCCGGGACTTTGTGAAATTTGTAGTCCTAAGAAAAATGACATTTGTCCCATCATTGACATTTGAAATTTAGAACCCATTTCATTTGAAAAACGGTCACACTCATTGGGGTCAGTCGAGGCAAAGATGATATCATTAATATAAATTTGAACATGAATTAAATGTTTGCCTGACTTCCTGGTGAACAATGTTGGATCAACTGCTCCTTTGCTAATTCCGGTAGATAGAAGAAACATTGATAGCGTATCATGCCATGCCCTTGGAGCTTGCTTTAAACCATAAAGAGCCTTCTTCAAACGATAAACGTGAGTAGGATGCTCTTGATTCACAAATCCTTCCAGTTGGCTGACGTAGACGACTTCTTTAAGATCTCCGTTCAGAAATGCCGTCTTTACATCCATCTGATAGACCACCATGTTCTTACTAGCAGCATTAGCTAAAAAGATTCTGATTTCCTCGATTCGAGCAACTGGAGAAAAAGATTCTTAAAAGTCAATACCCTCCTCTTGAAGATATCCTTTAGCAACTAATCGAGCCTTGTTCTTCTACACATCATCATGCTCATCAAGTTTCACTTTGAAGATCCATTTTAGAGCAATAATCATAGCACAATCTGGAGCAGGTACTAACTCCCATACATCAAGTCGATCAAACTCATGAATTTCTTCTTGCATGGCATTGAACCAGCTGTCTTCATTAATGGCAGTTTTAACATCTTTTGGTTCGATCTTAGAGAGTACGGAGTTGAAGAAGCACCATAAGGCATCGGTTGCAAGTTTTTTCCGTGTTGATACTGGACAAGAGGGATTTACAATGATGTTGTCTAATGGATGATCGTGAGTCCATTTTATAAGGTGTTCATGTGGCAGTAGTTGAGGGACTGAGGTAGCAGAGTCGATGTCTCCTGAAGAAGATGGTTCTTATGATGATTCAGGAGCAAATATGTTTTCAAATGGAGCATCTTCAGGAGTAGCAAAGGGATTAACTTCATCATTGATGCCAGAAACAGTTCCATGATGTACATTCGAAGATTGATGATTTGTTGATGAGACTGAGTTCTCAGTAGCAGGTGCTTCTTGACTTAATGATATTAAGACTGAAGGATTGACTTCATTCTCAGAGATATGAGCAGCCTCTGTTGTGGGAATTGGCAGTTCAATAGCACTTGGCTCATAGAGTTCATCAAACATCGGATCAAACAATTTCTTCAAATCATCTTCAGTTGGAGGTACATATGAAATAGCTGGAGAGGAATTTGGTACAAGGGATGAACCAATGGGACTGTTTTGAAGAGCGGGTCCTGAACTAGATTGTCCAGGAGCCATTTGACCGGTCAGCTCATCAAACGTGACGTGAATTGTTTCCATGATATTTCGGGTTCTCTTGTTGTAGATTCGGTATCCTTTTCTGTTTGGTGAATAACCTACAAATACTCCAATGTCTGCTTTAGCTTTAAGTTTGCCTAAATCTTGGCCCTCATTAGTTGGATAACACAATGCACCGAACACACGAAGGAATAAAAGATTAGGTTTTCTGTTGTGGACAAGTTCATATGAAGTTTTTCCATGAGCAGTTTGAATCAGGGATCGATTTTGGGTGTAGCATGCAGTGGCGATGGCTTCACCCCAGAGAAACATTGGAACTTTTGAGTAAATCAGCATTGTCCTTGCGGCTTCCACAAGAGTTCGATTTCGTCTTTCAACTACACCGTTCTGTTGAGGAGTTCGAGGAACACTTCTTTGATGACTGATTCCAATACTTTCATAAAACTCACTAAGTTATTTGTTAACAAACTCAGTTCCATTGTATGTTCGAATGATTCTGACCGTTTTGCTAAGACGAACCTGTAGCTGTTTGATGAGTTTGATGATGATATCTGGAGTTTCATCATTTTTCTTTAAGAACTTTACCCAGGTGAATCTAGAGAAATCATCAACCACAACTAACACATATTTCTTCCCAAAGATATTCTACACTCTCATGGGTCCACATAAGTCCATGTGAATTGTATGAAGAACTTCTGTGACAGAGTTAGTAGGTTTGGGTTTATGGGCATACTTCTTGCTTTTTCCCAATTGGCATGCTGAACAAAGATTATCCTTTTCATACTTAAGTCTAGGTAAACCTACAACTAAGTCCTTTCTGGAGAGATCATTGATAGTGCCGAAGTTCAAGTGATTGAGACGACGATGCCATAACCATGACTTTGTTTTTGAAGCCTTTGACAACAAGCAAATTGGAGAAGACTTCATCATATCTTCGATAGAGATGGTGTATAGATTTGAACCACGTGAACCTCTCAAAAGTTCCTTACCATCAAGTTCTCTAACAAAACAGGTATGTTTTCTGAAGGCTACTTCTAGATCTGAATCGCAGAATTGACCAACAGAGAACAGGTTATGACCAAGACCTTCTACATAATATACCCTGGAGATAACACTTTTACCAACAACATAATCTCCATAACCCATAATTGCACCGAAATGATCATTCCCGAATCTAACTGTCCCGATGAATTTGCTCACAAAGTTCATGAGCCGCGACCGGTCGCCAGTCATATGCTTGGAACAGCCTGAGTCTAGGTACCACAGAACGATTTGAACGATTTGCAGTTGAACACAGACAAGAATGGATAACTGGATATTTGGGATCCCCATGCAAGAATGGGTTCCATTTGGTTAGTAACAATGGTTGGAACACCCACATCAGAAATAGAAGCATTCATATCAGAAATTAAGGCAATGGAATCATTATGAATTGATGCAGTACTAGTGTCTGTATTAGCCCTATTCAAAGTGTGCTCACTTCTTAAGGGAATAGTTCTACCAGTAGGCATCCATTTTCTAGTGGGCATTGTCTGATTAGTCTTATGACCAACAGGTATCCAATGATAGCCTATCTTACTAAATGTTCTTCCTGTGGGTTTCCATTGTTTTCTTAGCATGATATTTTTCATTGACAAGATTCAATGTGGATTTGACAGTATTAGACAAAGTATTCATACCACATTCATGATTAGCAACAGAATTCAAGCAGACATCATTACAAGGTTTGCAAATAGTATCAGAATTCGAATTAATTACAGTACGCCTATGGCTAATACTAGAATCAACACGATTCGTTTTATTCGGCTCAAACTTAAAGTTCCTAGATTGGTCTTCTACTCTCTTCCAATGCACATTCTTAGCTTGCGAGGTCCTGTCATTTCTTGTATTGTCTTGAGACTTTGACCTGCTCGCTTTAATGTCACTGATTACTCCTGTAGATGGAATGGGAACATTAGTTGTTTTTGCTACTCTTTCCTTCTCCTGTTTAGATGTGCTGGGATCTGAACTACATGCAGGCACACTAAGGTTCACTTTCTTAACACTAGACGTGCTGGAATTTGTACTTCTGGAAGGCACACTAGAGTTCGCTTTCTTAGCATTAACAGATCTGGAATCTGAACTACTTGAAGGCACACTACGGATCACATTCAAAACATCGGGCATCGAATGAATATCATACTTGGCACTAGGCATAGAACATGGAATCAAAGGATTAACTCTCTCACCTAAGGACTTAGGGCATATTGTAATTAAGCATTCTAGAATTTCTTGAGATCGTTTGGCATAAAAGCATGCATGCCCAATTGCATTTTCAAGTGGTTTCTCTAATTCATCCTCTTCAACAATCTCACGTAGACATTCTAGACAATCCTTAAAGGATGAGAAATATGTTTGTATAGCAAGTTTGTTATTCCTGAGATGAGGGGGAACATATTTCACAGACAAAGCATATTTGTTACTAGAGTGAACCTTTGATACACCATTCTCCCTATTGGTCATTGGCATTTTCCCTTTTTACCTGGCTCTTCAGATTCTCAATTTCCTTTTGCAATGAAGCTATTTGTTCGTTGTTTTTGTTACTAGTGACCTTTATTGATTCAAATAACTCATTGAAATGACGTTTAACCTTTTCATTTTCTTCTAGAAAACTTTCGTTTTCCTTTTGTAATGCATTTACTAAGTTTTGAAGATGAAACGTTTGAGAATTCTGAGAATCTAAAGGAGGAGGCATTTGGGAGCCAGTCACATTGTTCTTTTCACCCTTTAATTGAGAGATTTCGGCTTTCAATTTTCTGATCGTGTTACAATGAGCATGAATCTGTTCATCACGTTTGTTTATTTGAAAAACTGCATCAAACTCTGGAGCATCTGAGGATGTCTTGATATTTGAAGTTTTTACATTTTCTTTAAGATGTTGATATTTTAGTTGTAGATTAAAATGTTCAACCTCTAATTTAGAAAAATGTTTAACCACATTGTCGTGATCATCCAGTTCAATTTTCTCAGTTAGTTTAGAATTAGTCTTTTCAAGCTCAATGACACGATCATGGGAGACTTTCAGGGCAACAGATAATTCATGAAATAGAGAAGCGTTAATGGAACAATTTGTAGCAGTGAAAAACACATCTTGAGCAACACATTCAGTAATAAGAGTCTCATTCAATGTATGCAAGTTCTTCCTCTCAATCTCATGATATTTTAGTGCACGCTCATAATCACTAACCTCAACTATCATTGCATCAAATTCCTTTTCCATTTCTTTAATGTCTAAATTCATTTCCTTTTTAAGACTTTCAAAATGATCTTTTAGTTGTTTAAAGAAAGGCATGACTTCAGTTAAATAACATTCTTTTGTTTGCTCAAAACCCCTTTCCCCTTCAGTAATACTAGTGGGTGTGATCCTTTTCTTGCAAGTTTTCTCAAAATCAACAAATAGTTGAAAGATAACGTATTGACTGATTAAGGTCTTGCTTTTAGTGGCAATAGTTCTAGGAACTAGATGCATTGGTGTATTGGGAGGATACACATTCGCTTTAGGCATTTTCCTAAGGGGAGAGTTTGTTTCAACAATGTTTTCCGCTTTCTGCTTATCTAAGTCCATTTTCCAGAACACTTGTTCGGGAGTCAACAATGTTTGAGGCTTAAACATGTTCAAGGAGATCCAATTCTCCTTTTTGTAGTCATGGGGTGTGATAATTATTTTCTTCTCTTTACATTTAGGATCATCTAGTTTCTTGTTCATCTTCTCCCTAGTGACTTCATCTGATTTCTTATCTTCCTCTGTGCACTTCACGCAACTAGGTTTTTGTCTAGGTTTAAGAATTTCATTGCCATCATAAAGAACCTTATGATAATTTCTAGCCTTTTGAATGACCTCTGGATTTGGTTCCTCAACAAGGGGAATGCTATGCTTATCGCTTAAGACTCTATGCTTAGTGATTAAGTGAGCAGTCTGAATGGTATTTCCTTGTACGTATAACTTATTTTCAAGCTTGTTTTTCAAGGTTTTTAGATTAGAAAAATCATTCAAAAGTTTTGATTCCTTAGCATTGAATTCTTGCTTAAGCATTTTAACATTTTCTTGAAGTTCTTGTTTTTGCTTAGCAGTTTTAGAAAGCTTTTCTTGTAAGGAGTTTAACTCTTGTTTTAATGTTTCTTCTCTAAACCTACTTTTTTAATAGTTGTACGCATTTGGTCATCCATTTCCTGCTAACGGGTTGTCAACTCAAATTTTGCACGTTGTTCATAAATAGCAACACGTTCTTTATAGGCATTCAGTTCAGAGATGACAAAATCATCAGGGGCACATGCAGTGAATTCATCAAAAACATAATCATTATTGACTGCAGAAGATGCATCACTTGGTATAATCTCACTTTCACTTTGTTTCACATATTGATCATATGGGACAACATTTATATTACCCATATTTTCAATATCTGACTCAATAAATACAGTTGATTGTACTTTGTTATGTATCTTTTGCTCATCAACTTCATCGTATAATTTTAATACCTCAGAAATGAGTTTGTCTTTGGATGGACCAGCTTGTGGTGATGAAGAGAGTTTAGGAGAGACCATTGGAGAAATGCTAGCCATGAAGATGGTTTGTGCAGTGGGTTCTTCATCAACATCAGAGTCGTATGCATCACAATCAGCTACTTGAAAGGCATTCTGATGATTATGGCCTATCTCATGAATTGGTTGCTCATCCACATTTGCATCATATGTCTTAGCATTTCCCTCAGCCAAGAACAACAACTCCTCTTCATCCAAAGCTGCACCATTATCCTGAGCTTGCACAAGCAACATCTTATCCCTGAAGTACTTGGCATTCTGAGGGCGTTTTGGCGATGTGCAGTTCCTTGCCATGTGTCCCTCACCTCCACAATTGTAACATTTGATTGGCTTTGCTTGACCCTGATTACCATTCCTTCCCCTATTCTGATTTGCAGCATAACCTCTACCAGCTCCACCTCTTGCTTGTTCGTACTGTCGTTCTTAAACTGGCTACACCATAACCTTCCCATCTCTGACAGTGGCTTGATTATGTGGATTGGATGCAGTTCTGAGATTGTTGTTGGTGTGTGGAAGAGAGTTCATGTTTTGACTAATCAGGAGAGCTAGTTGATTAATGAAGTTTCCCACGTGTGCATCAGCATCAGCTTGTTTGAACATAGGATCAGGAATGAGTTTGTGATTACCATTACCCATGGGTATGACTTGTGAGGCTTTGGCTGTGATTCCGATGTTTGAGTAGAAGGCAGTTGAATCATTTGATGAGCTTGTCTCTCCCTGGTTGGTTTTGAACTGATTAAGAATCCTTTTTTCAAACATAGCATGTCTCTCATTCTGAAGGAGGAAGGCATAGAGTTGCTCATAGTTTGTATTCTTCAATCCTTTGGTTAGCTTTACAGATGTGACAAACTTGTGCCATTCGGGATTCATGTTGTTCACAAACTTTGAGTTCAGTTGAATGTTTGGCATAGTCATTCTGATGTTCCTCATATCATTAACAAGCTTGTGGAATCTCACATAGTACTCATAAACACTCTCATCTGGTTTCATCTTGAAGTGTTCAAATTCATCATAGAGTTGTGATTCTCTGTCTTCCATAGTTAATTCAGATCCTGAGAGAAGCATCTTGACATTATCCCACACTGCCTTAGCTTCGGTGTTGTGATTGATCAGCTTGTAGATATCTTTTGGAAGACCTTGAAGTACGATGTTAGAAGCCCTGATATCAGCATCGAATCTCTTTTTCTCCTTATCATCGAGCTCATCATATGTCTTTGGTCTGTCAATTCTATAGATCATTGTTCCATTTTCAGCTGTATCAATTAAGTCTCTAGTAGTCTCAACCCGATATGGTCCTTCATCAATGGATTTGAGTATGTTGACCCCATTTTCCTTTCCAAGACAATATAGTCTGATTCGTTGAGCCCAAGAGTCGTAGTCAGTTCTGTCAAGCATGGGTGGACGAGTATCTGAACCAGCTGCTTGAACATCCTCGGCAACAGTGGAGATGATTGTAGGAACGTTGGTAGACATGATGACTGTTAAAACGGGATTTTATAACTCTATGATTAAACCGGGAAATAGATTCTTTCAAGGGATTTTACTAAATCAAGAGAAAACCGTATTCAAAGGATATCACCCAAGTCGCTAGGAAACCTTGAACCAAGTCGCTAAGTGCCAAGTCGCTATAGTCCCAAGTCGCTATATAACAACTCGCTACAATCCAAGTCGCTAGCAAAATTTTGACAGCAATTCGCTAAGCACCAAGTCGCTAATTTGTCAAGTCGCTAAATAGCAACTCGCTAGGTACCAACTCGCTAACACCAAGTCGCTAACAATATAAAGTACAAGTCACTAACTTACACCAAGTCGCTACGTGTAGTGGAGAATCCACTACGTGTACTTTTTGTCGGCTTGTCTCAATAGACAAGTCGCTAGGACCAAATCGCTACCAAATACCACTCCAACTCGCTAACTTTTTATGAAGCAAGTCGCTATGATGAATATCACATCGAGAACCAAGTCGCTAACTAGAAAATCACAAAAACACCACCTTTCAATCCAAAAACAACCCAACCACGATGATTCAAGCCTTCAAAATCAAAACCTAAACACTTGTGATGATTCTAAACACAAAAGTACTATCAAAATCCAAACTTTAACACTAGAAATCACCCAAATGATGCAAAAACCACTAAACGTTTTCAAACTCAAAAACCACCTAAAAACCACTAGAAATCCAGAGATATGTAAGAGATGATCTAACCATGGCTCTTGATACCAATTGTAAGATATTGGATTTCACATACACATCAAACCATAACACAAAGTAGGCGTACAAGAGGTTTTTAGAGAGAGAAAGTTAGAGGTTTGGGAACTTTAGTGAGAGAAAGAAAAATCTTATTATGAGCTCCAACTCTCTACCTTGGAAGGTAGAGAGTATTTATAGTCTTACAATAAAACGCCACACAACGGGCTGTGGATCAGGCATACAGTGGGTAAAGACCCGTCCGTCCTCCACGGTGTTACTTAACTAAATACTACTTAGCTTAAAAGAACTACGACTACGAGCTTTCTAATGATTACATATACTAGAGGTGACCGACTCTTTAATACCTGGAATTTCTAATTCCTAACAGAATCACTTTTGAAAAATCCAAAATTGAATGCTTCAATTGTCAAAAGACTGGACACTTTGCAAGGGAGTACAGGTTTGCTAAGTATCAAGCAAACAGGATGACTGAGAAACCGAAGCTGGAGCTCAAAGAAATCCCTATTACTGAAACAAAGGCTTTGGTTGCTCAAGAGAATTTATCAGAGGTTGACTAGAGTGAAGAGTTTGACGATGAACCAGTGACCTACTATATGGTAGCAGTGGAAGAAGCAGTTGAAGATTCAGTAGCAGAATTGGACTGGAGCACTGCCTTTGATGAGGAATCTGATCATGCTGCTTTGGAATCCGGAGATGGTTTTGGAGGATTTGATTGGATCTTGGAGAGTGAAGATGATCCTGTTCTACTTGCAATGGTGGCTACTTCACCAACTTCATCCCCTATCTCTGAGGTATGCTCAAATTATCATGATTTTTATCAAAAATTACTTGGCAGTTATGTGATTGAAAGAGATAATTATTTTAGGGCTAGGTCTGAGGTAGCTGGTTATCAAATAACCTTAGAGTCAATGGAAACCAAAATATTAACACATGAAAATAATGAAATGGCTTGGGCTGAAAAGTATGAGCAACAGGATTACCAGTTAAAACTAAGTGAATGGAAACTAAATTGTAAGATTTCTGAAATTGAGAAATTGACTAAGGAAAGAGATGATTTGTTAGCAAAGTTTGATGCCTGGAAAGAATCTGGGCTGTCACATGTTTCTTATGTTCAAAAACAGAGAAGAGCTTACATTAGAACTGGCTTCGATTTTGGTATGGACTTTGATAACATAGAAGAGAATCAATCTGGTGATGACCTAGAGGATATAACCACTAGCGATGATGAACTCATTAATTATGTAGACACATCTTGTTAGGATCGTTTCTATGGTAGATTTGGTGAATCGGGAGGTCTTGGAAGATGGAAGAAACCCATCTTCAAGTTAGAGAGAGAAACAAGAGAGAAGGGAAACTAGTGTGTGTTTATTATTGATGAAAGGTGAAAACTTACACAAGAGGCTCACCCCTCCATGGAAGTATGGAGGGGTTTATATACCCAAACACATACATCTATGGGTAATTGACATAACAAGCCCATGTGTTTGAGGTAACAAAGATAGAAATAGTAATCCCGTCAATGTCGTTCCATTTACGAGTTAGGAGCGATTCCAACACATCTAGTAATGAGGAATCAGTTAGTGAACCACCTCCTGAATATAAGAAAGACAAGGGTTATCATGATGTCCCACATCCCACTAGTAGTCATCAACCCATAAGACCTGATGTTTCTCATTTTGGAGTAGACAATCTAGAGTTTAGGAAAAAGCTTATTGGTCAATCTAGGTCTGAAACCCCAAAAGAAACTGTTGAAAACAACGTTCAAAGTCAAGCAATACATTCAACTGAAAGTACTGCTCCACAAGCAGTACCTTCAGGAAAACCTTTTCAAAACAGTACTGCTAAACCTTTTTGGGATAACTTTGGTCAAAACAGGTTCAATCATTCACCTAGAAGGCAAAATAGTTTTGGTCATAGACATAGAAGAAGTCACTTTGGGAGTATGGGTCAAAAACTGTGTTTTGTGTGCTTTAGTCCTACTCATTTAATCAAGGATTGTGAACATCACTCAGAATACCTTAGAAAATTTCCAAAGCATAGGTCTGCTAATCAGAAACCTAGAGAGCACAAACCAGTCTAGAATAATTCAAATAGGGTCAATCACAGTAATTTCTCACCAGACCATAGATACCCTCACCAGAGAAGACCTTTTTCTAAACCACCAGTACCTACACAAGCAGTACCTACCCAAAGTACTGCTCCATCAAAACAAGGTACTGCTAACACTTCTTGGAACAGGTATCCTAGGAGATCTCATTACTATCAACCTAGAAGGTATTATAATTCACATAGGGGATCTAGATCACATGAACCAAGTGTTAAAACCGAATGGGTTAAGAGAGAAAGTACTGCTGAGGGACAAATAGTACTTTCAACAAAAAGTGAATCAGATTTTTTTGTGATACAAGAAAAAGAGAATGAACTTGCAAAAGAGAGTTTTGTTGAAAATCTAGAAAGTTTTGAAAATCCACATGCTAAAAATCAAAAGATAATTCTGGATCATGTTTTAAAAAATAGTGGGAATTACATACTCAAAGAATTTGAGTTTGTAACTCCACAAGGGGAACACAAGTCAGTAATGGCTTGGGTTCCTAAAAGACACTAACTCTCTAAATCTTTGTGCAGGGCAACCCAGAAGAGGAGCTTAAAGATCATTTGATTGTAGATAGTGGTTGCTCTAGAAGTATGACAGGAGACAAGGAGATTTTGTCTGATTTTAGATCTATTAGTGGAGGACGAGTTGCATTTGGGAATGATCCCAATGGAGGAAGAATTACTGGAAAAGGAACCATCAAAGTAGAGCGTATAGATTTTGAGAATGTTAGATATGTGAAAGAGCTCAAGTTCAACCTATTGTCAGTCTCTCAAATCTGTGATAAAAAGCACCCTGTGTTATTCACTGACACAGAATGTCTCATCCTTTCCCCTGCATTCAAAACTGTTGATGATAACTTGGTCGTACTTAGAGTACCAAGAACTAATGATGTGTATAGTCTAGATATGAAAAGTCTTCATTCTTATGGGAGAGCCACATGTTTGGTGGCAAAAGCAACATCTGAAGAAGCACATCAGTGGCATAGAAGATTGGGCCATGTCAATTTCAAGAATATCAACAAACTGGTCAAAGGGAATTTAATTCGAGGTTTACCTTCAAAGACTTACAAGAATGATCACTCCTGTTTGGCATGTAAGAAGGGTAAACAACACAAAGCTTCTTGCAAGAAGCTTGAGGAGAGGACTGTTAGAGAACCTTTGGAGCTGTTACACATGGATTTGTTTGGACCTGTCTCTGTGGAAAGTTTAAAAAAGAAAAAGTACTGCTTAGTTGTAACAGATGATTGTTGTAGATTCAGTTGGGTATTTTTCTTGGGATTTAAAGATGATACCTTTGATGCTATTCAAACTCTCATAATAGCACTTGAAAACCAATTGAGACTCAAGGTTAGAGGTATTAGATGTGACAATGGAAATGAATTCAAGAATAAGCTTATGGATGAATTTTGTGCAAACAAAGGAATCAAGAGGGAGTTTAGTATTGCAAGAACACCACAGCAGAATGGTGTTGCAGAGAGAAAGAATAGGAATTTGATTGAAGCAGCCAGAACAATGCTAGCAGATTCACAACTACCTATTCAATTCTGGGCGGAAGCTGTAAGTACTGCTTGCTATGTACTTAACAGAGTATTAGTTACTGAGCCACAGATGAAGACACATTATGAGTTGTTGATGGGCAACAAACCCAACATTCAATTTATGAAGCCTTTTGGATGCCCTCTTACTATTTTGAATACAATTGATAATCTGGGTAAGTTTGATGGCAAGTCAGAAGAAGGTTATTTATTGGGTTATTGTACCAACAGTAAGGGCTTCAGAGTGTACAATAGAGTCACTAAGAAGGTTCAATATTGTCTTCATGTTGAGTTTTTAGAAGATCAAGACAATGAGAAGGGTAAAGGTCCTGATTGGATGTTTGATCTTGAAGTTTTAACTCCTTCTATGAACTAAGTACCTGTTAGAGAAGAAAATCAACCTGTGCACAATGGAGAAGATTTACAATATGTTGTTCATGGAGTCCATATTAGACCAGATGTTGTTCATGATGAAGAACCTAAACCTGTTGAGCCAAAGAAAAGTACTGATGAGCCAAAATCCTCATTGTCTGCTGAGGATCAATCTATTCAAGAAGAACTTAATCAGATTCTTTTTCAAGATGTTTTAGCACATTCTTATACTAATGATCAAAGAAGAGCTTATGAAGAAGCAAAGAAGAAGAACAAGACTACAGAGTACTCTTACAGTACTTTGGACAGTACTTTTGATCAAAGTACTGCTGCACCAGTTACCAATACTTTGGATGATTTGGATGATCCTACCATGCCTGGATTAGAAGATACTGATGATGAGTTTGAAGTTGAAGGTATTTTCTCAGATTCCAATGAAGATGCTGATTTCACTAATTTGGATGATACCTATGGAGTTCCACAGTCTCCAAACTTAAGAATTCATAAGAATCATCCTACTGATCAAATCATTGGTCCTTCTACTTCTGGAGTGATGACAAGACACAAAGCTAAGAGTTTTACTAAACCTCATAATGCTTTACTTAGCTTTGTCTATAAACAGAACAGGCTGAATCATAAGGACCATCAAACATGCCTGTTTACTTGCTTTATCTCTCAAGAGGAACCGAAGAATATTGCTCAAGCATTGACTAAAGAGAGTTGGGTTGAAGCTATGCAAGAAGAACTGCTACAATTAAGACTTCAAGAAGTTTGGGTATTATGTGATCTTCCTGATGGTAAGAAGGTCATTGGTACAAGATGGGTGTTCAGAGTCAAGAGAGATGAAAGAGGGAATGTCATCAAGAACAAAGCAAGGTTAGTTGCACAAGGCTACAGACAAGAAGAAGGAGTTGATTATGATGAAGTGTTTGCTCCTGTAGCAAGGATAGAAGCAATTCGAATCTTTCTTGCTTTTGCTTCTTATATGGGATTTCAGGTTTATCAAATGGATGTCAAGAGTGCCTTTTTATATGGCAAGATTACAGAGGAAGTATATGTCAAACAACCTCCTAGTTTTGAAGATCCTAAACATCCTAAAAAGGTCTACAAAGTTGTCAAAGCTCTTTATGGCTTACATCAAGCACCAAGAGCCTGGTATGAACGGCTCTCTACCTTTTTATTGCAACATGGTTATAGGAGAGGAGCTATAGATAAGACCTTGTTTATCAAGAGAGATAAGAAGGATATCATGCTAGTTCAAGTGTATGTAGATGATATCATCTTTGGAGCTACCAAACAGTCTATGGTCAAGGAGTTTGAGAAGCTGATGCATAATGAATTTCAAACGAGTTCAATGGGTGAGTTAACTTTCTTTTTGGGACTTCAAGTTAAGCAGTCAAAGGAAGGAATTTTCATAAGTCAAGACGAGTATGTATCTGACATACTAAAGAAGGTCAATTTTGATGACATGAAGTCTGTTGCTACACCTATTAAATCTATCAACTCATTGGGCAAGGATGAAGATGGACAACCAGTTGAAGTCAAGTTATACAGATCCATGATTGGATATCTTATGTATCTTACTGCATCAAGACCTGATATCATGTTTGCTGTTTGTTTATGTGCAAGATGTCAAGTCTCACCAAAGATCTCTCATATGAATTCAGTGAAGAGAATTTTTAGTTATTTGAAACAACAACCTAAGTTGGGGTTGTGGTATCCAAAGGATTCACCTTTTCACTTGGAAGCTTTTTCAGATAGTGATTATGCAGGTGACAATTATGACAGAAGATCAACCACAGGTGGATGCCAATATCTTGGAAGAAGATTAGTTTAATGGCAATGCAAGAAACAGACTATTGTAGCAACATCCTCTACTAAAGCAGAATATGTGGCTGCTGCAAGCTGTTGTGGACAAGTGTGTGGATGCAGAATCAACTCTTGGATTATGGTTTCAATTTCAAGAATACTCCTATCAATATTGATAATGAGAGTACCATTTGCATTGTGAAGAATCCAGTTTATCATTCCAAGACCAAGCATATTCAGATTAGGCACCATTTCATCAGAGATTGTTATGAGCATAGGCTCATAAATGTTGTCAAGGTGCATACAGATGATAATGTAGCTGATTTACTCACCAAAGGATTTGATGTTTCTAGATTTACTCACTTGGTGGTGAGTATTGGCATGATCAATTACTGAGCTACATTTAAGAGGAGGACTATTTAGTGTAAGTATAGTCATATGTATTGCTTGAGGGGAGGATATTCATGTTTATTTGCTGTTGTAAGGAAGAGAATGGAAAAATACTGCTTTTTGCTTTTATGAAAGTACTGCTTGGAAAGTACTGCACACGTGGAAAGTGTTGTTTGTCTTATTAAAGTACTGTTCTAACGGTAATATTGAGGGGTAATTCCTACCAACGGTAACTTTGTTATTAATGGCTGTGATTTTTTAAATCTCACCTATAAATAACTACTCTCCGAATTTCCCTCTCATATTGATATCTCCTAATCTTTTCCATAGTTCTCTCACTTTCACCCATATTATTCGCTATCTCACTTTCTGTGAACATATCTCATAAATGGTGAATCGTAATATTGTCTCTAAACACAATATTGTGGCGAATTTAGACAAGACTGAAGCGAATGTGATCTTTCATGATATTATCGATTTTCTTATTGGATCGCCAATTAGTTATGCGTTATTAGTAGAACCAGATGTTATTGAACCCTGGATTCAACAATTTTGGGAAACTGGTAGGATTCATATGGAGCATGATGAAGAATATATTGATGCTATGGTTGCTGGGAAAAATGTCAAGATTACTGAAGCCTCTATTCGTGAAGACTTATTGTTTGAAGATACTGATGGGGCTGTTTGTTTTGATAAGCAACTAATTTGGGATACTTTTGGGCACATTGGTTATGAAGGGTCCTTAACTGAACAAACATTCAGGAAACCCTTATTTTGTCCTCACTGGAAGTTTTTAGTGCATGTGTTGCTTCATTGTATTAGTGCTAAAAGTACATCATGGGAGCAATTTGGATCTAACATAGTGTCTGCTATAGTAGGATTGGCTACGGACTGTGTTTTCAATTTTTCAAGGCTAATTCTAGATGGAATGCTTTCCCACATCACTCATGGTTCCAAATGGTTGATGTATCCAAGGTTTGTTTAAGTATTCCTCAATAAACAACTTTCAGAGGTACCTAAACCTACAAGTCTTTTACCTGTTGTGGTACAACAAGCCAAGATTTTCACTTTCATGGCTGTCAGAGCTTATGCTAAAGAAAATGAAGATAGTGAAGGTACTGCTACATCTCAAGGTACTGCTTCTCAGAGTACTGCTTCAGAAGGTACTGCTTCAGAAGGTACTGCTTCGCCAAGTACTGAAGTTCAAGCTGATGTTCCAATTTCACCTTCTTCATCTCCTCAACAATCTGTTCCTGATTCTCAACCAGAGGAACATTCACCAGTTCAAGGAGATGATTCACATACTATACCCCCTGAAGGTTTGACATTGGATAATTATGTTCTGACAAGGGAGTTAGTCAAATTGAAGAAAACTACTGAGGCTCAAGATAAACAGATTAAGAAGTTGAAGCTCAAGTTTAGAAGACTCAAGAATTTTGTCTGGCCTTTGGTTCAACATCATCGTCTATGGGTAAAATCTAAAAAGAAGGAACAAAGGCAGTTTAAGAAGACTAAACGTCAAAAGGTTCAAAAACAATCTTCATTCCAATTGGGGAGGATTAGAAGAAAAGAATTTGAAAGAAGATGTTGTTAAGGAAAATGAACCTGAAGGAACTGAAGAACATGAAAGGACTGAAGTTCAAACTACAAATATTCAGTCACAAGAAACTGAAGAACAGGTTATTCAGAGTACTGAGGAGCAAGTTATTGATGTTCAAGTTCAAAGTACTGATGATCAAGGTACTGCTGATCAAAGTACTGCTTTTCCTGGAACTTACAGACAAGAATTGATTACTCCAAGGGTGTTAGACTTTGAAGAGGAAGCTGGTCCTTCAACTATTTTACATGAAGAAGAAGCTGATACACTCAAGCCTATACATACTGCAAGTGATGATGAAACCATTGCTGTAATTTTGCAAGGTTTATCACAGCCAAGGGGTGTTAGTATTCCAGGAGTGCAAGAAGAAAAACAACCAAAAGCTTCTCAACCTGTTATTGATCCAAAAGATAAAGGTAAGGGCAAGTTGGTAGAGACAAAGAAGAAAAAGAAACCTACTTTAGCACAGATAAGAGCTGCTCAAGTGGCTATGAATGAGGAAGCAGCTAGAAAGTTTCAAGAGGAATTAAATGCTAAAGATAGAGAAGCTAAGGAAATTGAAGAAGCTCAGAATAGAGAAGCAGCTAAGAAATTGCAAGAGGAATTGAATGCTGAAGCTGATGAACCATTAAAGTCACCTATTCCTGTTTCTTTTATGCCAAGAAGACCAAATCGAGCTAAAGACAGAAATGCAATGATGGCTTATTTAAAAAGTCAATGGTATAAAGGATTGCAGAGGTTTAATTATTTTGAGATGAAAGAATTGTATGATGTTGTTAGGGAAGCTTATAAGAAAAGTGTTGATAGCATCAAAGATTATAAAGATGATGCTGCTTGGAAAGAAAAAGATAGAAAAAGGAGCTTAAAAAGAAAAAGAAAAACTGAAGTTGAAGATATACAGTCCTCAAAGAAAGAAAAAGTTGAGTTACGATCTGATACTAATGATGAACTAAGGAATTACTTAAGAATAATGGATTTTGAGTATTCTACAGATGATCCTGAGATGAAAATGAACAAATCTCAAATTATTTCTTTTGAAGTTGTAGAATCCAAAGATGGAAGTTATCTGATGTTTCATAGAGCTGATGAAAGCTTCAGAGTATTCAATAGGCTATGGGATTTATTGCACATCATAGATAGAGTGGATTTATTTTATTTATATCATGTGATACGAGATTACTTTGAACAAAATCCATCAGAAGGAGTTGGTTTAGTATTGCTTGGAGATCTCACAACTGTATGGGAAACTGAAGAACAAAGCACTGCTGAAATTTGGAAGAATCAAGAGAATTGGGAGATTGTTAGCTGGAGATTCTTTGAAGAATCTGGAGTACATGTTCTAGAGCTAGAAGATGGAATTATGATTCACATGTTAGCTGATAGAAGATATCCTCTTACACCAGAACTTATGAGGAGGATGCTGGAGCATGGAATGGAAGTAGAAGAAGATAATGAAATAGCATGTCTGGTTATCAAGCTGTTTATCGGATGGACTACAATTGCTGATGATGATGAATAACTGGTATGAATCTTAATTGATTAAATTTTTGATATATCAGTACTTTATTCAAAGTATTGCTGATCAAACAGTACTTTCATCAAAGTACTGCTTGCAAATTTTAAACCAGTTACTGATTTTGAAAAACTTTTGTTAAGTAATAAATGTTTTGAAACAAAGGTTAAAAGAAATAAATGGTTTTTGAGATGGTAATACCAATAGGTTATCAATCCACCATGGTCACAAAAGGATTGGCTAATCTATGAGCAAACGGCTCTGGTAAAGATATTTCAAATTCATTTTTAGTTAACAACTTGCTAATAAGTTGTATGGTCATCAACTCACCATATCAGTAATGTGAAGAGTTGGCTAGCCCACAAGAAAATGGCTTGTGGTAAAGGTTGTGGAAAAACCATTATATGGTAATTAGTTCACCATGATGAAAGAACTAACTAGTCCAAAAGGGTACAGCTTTTGGTAAAGACAAATCAAATCTGTTGATAGCTGATGATTTGCTAAAAATCATATGGTTATCAGTGTACCATGATCTTATACATCAAAACATTTGGCTACACCAGAGTTAATGGCTTTGGTAAAGAGAACTCAAGTCCATTAAATTTTCAATGATTCACCTCTCACAGGAGTTTACACACCTGGAAGTGATGAGAATAGACTGAAACTTAACTGAATTAAAAGTACAAATTGTCTTATGTTGCTGAAAAGATGGAGCTTGCTGAATGTTGCAGAAAAGAAATAAGATTGATGCTGAAAAGAATTATACAAATCAAGACTACTTTGATGATGATATAAGCAGAGAATCTACAAAGATAAAATCTGAAGATAAAATCACAAATCCTCTTTGAAGATAAAGATGTTAAAGCTAAATCTACAAAGGAACTTAAAATTAAACAAGTAGAATTCAAGTTAGGGGAAGATTGTTGGGATACAGAATGATAAAGTACTAAAGAGTTAAAGTGCTGAAGATTAACAAAGTACTGCAGAAAGTCAAGGTACTGCTAAGTTAAAGTCAAAGTACTGCTTATTCATCGAAGTACTGCTTATTCATCGAAGTACTGCAAAGTTTAAAGTCGGTTGTTTTAGATTAAAAATAGAAAGTAATGTTTATCTAGAATTTTCTAAGTATTGTTTACTTGACGTACAAGGATAAGAATTGTAAACCGTTTAGGGTTATCCTTGAGCCTATAAAAGGACCCCTAGATTGGCATTAGATGTAAGTGACATTATTAGAGTTTTAGAGAAGTTCGATATTATTAGAGTTGTTAAAGAGTCAGCATAATAAGCAGAGTTAGAGTTATTAATAAAATCGTTCAAAGTTAAAGTTATTCTTCTTAGCTTTGTTAAGTAAATTCCGCATACTTGATAAAGATTACTCAGTGTTTCATTGTTAATAACTTAGGATTTATCCGAGGTTATTAAACCTTAACAAGCTATTTAAGTTAGTTTGGTTAGAGTACATCGATCCAACATAAACTCTCATTTATTATATAAGATAGATTGTTCCATAATATATGTTTAATCTCCTTTACATATCATCACATTTTATCCTGAAACAAAAAAAGTTAATTGACAAACTCCTACAAACATCAAACTTTTTTCAGTTTTTGTAAGCCATTAACCAATTCGATCAAATAGTCAATCATCTTACTATCTTATAATAGAGGAAGACATCTTCATTCATTAAATTTCTTAATTTTAAGTAATACAATTTAGTATGCACTATGTACGCGTCATGCAAACTCTTTTCTTCCATTAGATGTCTTAATTTTAAGTAATACAATTTAGTATGCATCGTGTACAAGTCATGCAAGCTCTTTTCCTCCATTAAATGTATTTTAATATCATTGATGCATAATTAATATACATTCTTAAAGCATTCATTTAATGATAAATACAAATATTGAAATACATAGTACAAGTTATGCAAGCTGCGAATTAGTGATATTTTAAAACTCCATTTCAGTGAAAAAAAACAATTAAAAAAACACATTATACAAATCAATCAAGCTATTAAACACAAAAGACAAACAAAAAAGATAATACAAACTAAGCAAAGTCTCACCAAAATTTTCTCATTGCTTATAGTCCCTAAACGAACAAACTAATCAGTAAAGATATTGCCAAAAAAACGTACAAATAAAATAAATTATTAGCCGAAAAAGTTATACAGGATACCCGCAGCAACATTGTGCGGGACCCTGCGAGTTACAACTTGAATACGAATAATCTTGTATAAGAATAGATTTGAACAAACAAATCAAAGACGTATAATAACCGAATCGAAACTAAAAAAACACATTGCTTACGAGTTAGTAAAATCCCCAATTCTTTTTATAGGGTTCCTTTTCTAGGGTTCTTCCATGTTGACATCATAGAAATCACTGACACACTGATGTAACGAAAAAGGTTTTGTTGATTAATTTTGAATCTGTATGGTATACCCACGTCAGTTAGGGTTTATGATTGATTGTAGGAATCAATACCTTAAATAAAATTTTGGTATGTGTAAGTTCCCAAATATACTAAAAATCTAGAGAGGGAAAGTAAGAAATATATATATATATATATATATATATATATATATATATATACATATATATATATATATATATATATAGGTTGGATCAATTAAAAAGTTTTCTTTGAGTAAAAATGATAAAAAGGGTAGGAAGTGTAAAATGCAACAATAAGGTAGGGGTATTCTAGTTATTTAACCATACTATTTGTCTCTATCAAGCATTAAAAATCTATGTTTCGGTTTCATCTTTTTTCAAATCTAAAATACTCTTTGCCAAAATGATGTTGTCGTTAGCATCAAGTATACACTTCGTCTTTTTTCAACATTGTGCCACTTTATTAAAAGGATATACCAATATGTTTAATTATCTATACTACATATAATGGGTGTATGGTCAAAGAGAAATGTTGAAAGTTGAAAATGGTCATAGGTGAGAGAAAATGTATGGTGTAATTAATACTCTTATTAAAACACCTAATTAGTTAAAAGTACAATGATTTATTCATATTGTACAACCAATTAAAAGCATATCTACCAAATTAAATACAACCAACTAAAACACCACTTATTAAAAAGTACAATAAAATTTTCATAATGTACAATTTAAACAAACTACAACATAAACTATATAAAATAATTAAACACAATAATTAATGTTATTTTTAAAACACCCTAAAATGAAAAGTACATTTTATTATACACATTATACAAATTGATAAAACACACAAAGCTTCATACAACCTAATAAGTTGATGGTACATATAGTTTTGAAAACCGGACGGGACCAACGGGTTCAACCGGGAACCGGTGTCATCACCGGTTCGGCTAACCAATAAAAGCCATCCGAAAACGAACTAGAGAGGACCTGTTATTATACACTTTATACAAATTAATAAAACACACAAAGCTTCATACAACCTAACAAGTTGATGGTACACACATAGTTTTGAAAACCGGACGGGACCAACGGGTTCAACCGGGAACCGATATCGCCACCGGTTCGGCTAACCAATAAAAGCCATTCGAAAACGAACCAGAGAGGACCCGTTGAAATCAATACAAACTAGTTAAACAACTGAAGGAAAAACTGAAAAGTGAAAAGTTGAAACTAAAAAAGGAAATGTTGAAAACATATATTTTAAAAGAAAACTATTAATACAAATCGATAACCGAGTTGACCCGAGACGCTTCAAACTCGGCGGGTTGAACCGGTTTAATTTGACCCGTTTTCGACCCAACCCGGCAAGTTGACCCAGTTTAAATCGACTCGTTTTTTGACCGGAACGGTTCAACCGGTTGAACCACGTGGGTCAAACCGGGTTTCAAAAAATTATGTTTAATCCTCAAATCTTTAAACTTTTATTATTTTTCGTATATAACCTATAAATTTTTTTTGTTATCAATAAACCATTTGTCGCTATAAAATCCCGTTGCTATGCACGGGTACTCGTCTAGTGTGACAAATGTATCAATAAGTATAAGGATGTATCAATATCTATAACGATGTGTCACTTTAATAAAATAATGTGCCAATATTTATAAGCATGTCAATTAAGTGTGTTAATTTATATTAAAGATGTGTATAATGGATGTGTCAATCGTAAATACTTTTTAAAAAAATCGATACCATGTTGAAACATGCATGACACACGTTTTTTTTTATTGATGTAATCATATTTTGAATAATAATTCTTTTGTACGTTAATGTAGGGAGAGTTAATGTGAGATCAAACTTAAAGTTGTAAAAATAAGATCTAGTCTAAAAAGACGACTAAAACATTTATAAATAACAATTTTAGCAATAATACACAAAAAATTAATATATAAATATAAATTAACATTTTAACAACTAATAACCAAATTATACATGAGTTTTGATTAGTGATACACCTGATACACATTACACTAATAAACATTCTAAAACCTGATACACATACCAATACCTGATACACATTATACTTCTAATCAAAGTGTAACAACTAGGCTTCGTAAAATTTAAAAAGAAAACTATCGAAACTTTAATAATTTTAGTTGTAATTAATAAAAAAATTATTTTTGTTGTAAAGAGAGTATTACTTATGAAATTTTAGTTGGATCTCAGTTTACAACTTTAAGTTTGATCTTATTTGATCTAGATTCTATATATATATATATATATATATATATATATATATATATATATATATATATGTATATATATATATATGTATATGTATCTATATATATATGTATATGTATGTATATATATATATATATATATATATACATATATATATATATATATATATATATATATATGTATATATATATATATATATATATACATACATATACATATATATATAGATACATATACATATATATATATATACATATATATATATATATATATATATATATATATATATATATATATATATACATATACATATATATATATACATATACATACATATATATATATATATATATATACATACATATATATATATATATATATATATATATATATATATATATATATACTAGCCGAGTACCCGCGCCTAGCGGCAGCGGTATCTAGCCGAATACCCATGTCTAGCGGCAACAATCTAGCCGAATACATGCGCCTAAAGGCATCAGTATCTAGCCGAGTAGCCACGCCTGGCAGTAACGATATCTATTTTGATCAAATTTCCGTAGCGAATAATTATTTCAACAAATTGTTTTTGTAATCTAGCGGCAACGGTTGTATATTTTTCGACAATTTTCAATTGCATTGATATCATATAATCACGCGCACGATTATATGTAACGGTAGTTTATATCATTTTTATTTTTAAACGAAAATTTAGTTGCCATCGATTTGAGGGGTGGCGAATAGTTTAAAAGAATATATGTGTATATGTTTTTAGAAAATTGTATTCTCTCCTAATTGGACTGTTTCTTAATGATGATTTCTTTCGTTGGGGAGTAAAGTTTTCAGCCATAAAACATGAGGCAGTTTATACGGAACTTTTAATAGAGGGTTTCCAATTATTGCTCGTATTGAAAAGTTGTATTGTGTGCATCGTAATATTGTATTATGTGCTTCGCGGTTTGTACAGTTGACCAATAATAGAGTCCCTATAATATATCCCATAAAACATTTAGCCATAAGTTTTACAACTCCTAAATCTCGGTGCACCCTTAAATATGACTCTATCTAGAAATTATTTGATCAATCGTTTGAAATCACAAACTAAACTAAAATTATCTGATCCTATAGTTGTGTATCCATTAGTTCATTGATTTCATTCAAATACTACTGAGAATTATGGGGTCTGCGCAGGCCTAACACATCTTTTTCCATAAGTCTAGATTTTTGCATTGAGATGTCCTTGTCTACTTTTTGCATTGAGATGTCAACTTTTTGCATTGACATAATCTTTCTTTATAGTTTGTTCAACTCCCCGTGAGTTTGCTACTTATGCTATCCAATCAATGAACAAAGAATCAAATATGTTAACTAATCTTTCATTTTAAAATACCAACTAATTTATGCTGACAATGAACACATATTCAAATAAAAAGTTGCAAGTGCAAAATTTTGAAATATTCAAAATTTAAAAGTTGAGTGTTTTGGGAATTTTCAAAATCAGTCACAGGTCAAAAGTTTTAAAATTGAAAAACTTTGAAATGTTGAAATTTCAAAACGTAAATGTTTTTGATAACTTATTAATACTCAATTCTTTAAATAACTAAATTTTAAAACTTTTAAAACGTTAAATCTTGAAAAACTTTCAAACTTTATATTCCAAAAAAAAATAGTATCAGATTTATAAAAAAAAATCTCAAAAAGAATCACAGTTATTAAAAACAAATCTCCAAAATCAAATTTATAAAAAAATTTCAAAAAAGAAAATTAATATAAAAAAATCATATCTAATAAAACAAAACTAAAAAATCGAATATATAAAATAAACCTTATAACATTCGAATCTGTGGGAAGAAAACTCTAAAAAATCATATTTATAAAAAATGTCAAATTCATAAAATCATTTTAAAATGTCAGATTTTAAAGTCCAATAACACAAATATAATTTATTTTGTCTCGAGTTCATTAAACATGTTAAAAAAACAACTATTTTTCAAAACTAACCAGATTCTAATTAGTCTCAAAAGCAGAGATCCCATTTTCCGGCAAGACAAAATAATACATCCCGTTTATAAAATGTAGATCTCATCGTAGAAAATCACAAAAATGAATCTTCAAATTTTATATCCTTTGAAGCTTATTAGATTAATAAAAAACTAATTCATCAGATCCTATTCTATTAATAACAAAAATATCATGTAACACAATCAAGTTAAAAACCTTTGAAAATTTTAGCACTTCATGGGAAAAACAAATCCAGTTCTGGTGGCTAGATACCGACCAAAACCACCACCACCGAAATCACAAGATCTACAACCAAACCGCCAAATCTACCACCCAAATCACACACCCGAAACTACCAAAACACAACAAACCTCCTGCTAGATGCGTTAGAGGTGGTGGCTGTGAGCCGAGAGACAACCAACAATCATACCAAAAGTAATTGTATCTCTTAAATAAAAATAGTAACGAAAATATAGCTTAGGCGAACCCAAACATTACCTGAAACACCTCGATTTGAATATCACACCAAAACCACCAAAGAAACAAATCCACCAAAAGGTGTATTTTAAACCTATAACACCAAAAAAAATCAGATCTAGACAGATCCGGCTATGTTTTATCAGGTCTAGACAAACCAGAACCACCCAAACCACAATCCTGCACTTACACACTCATAAGATACAGTTCAAATGCCACTCAAAACACCACCGAAACCAAAACACCACCGAGACCACTGAATAACAACGAATCTACCAGAACTCAAACACCACCGGTTTTAGAAACATCTGGTGGTGCTGGTGGCTAATTCAGATTGATAGTAGTAGCGGTGTCTGGCGGCGGTGGCCGGCACATACTGATGTTGTGTTGTGTGAGTTTTTGATTTAGGGAGAGAGAAAAGAAAGAAAAGTAAATATGTTGTGTGTGTATTTTTTTTTTGTGCGTTTGTTGTTTTTATATGATTTATGTTTGGGTGGTTAACAACTGGTTCGGTATTGGGTATGATTTTAGGTAAGGCATATGCATGTGAGTATAGATTTTAGGCTCGGGTGGCTGAATCTTAAATTTAAGTTGGGAATTAGGTTTGGTTTTAGGTTGTGTATATTGCTCTTTTATAAGGGAGTATACATATATATATATATATACATATACTCTCCTTGCTTATGAAATTTTAGTTGGATCTTATTTTTACAACTTTAAGTTTGATCTTATTTGATCTAGATTCTATATATATATATATATAGAATCCAGATCGATTGAGAAGAGTTTTAGAGTGAGAAGATTGAAAAGCAATCTTGATCATTCATCTCACTAAATTATTTTAAGGGCATTGTAGGTATTCACAATTTTATATTTTCATTTCATTAAACCTTCTTTAATTATTGCCGTGCGTTTCTTCTCCTCCTCGAAATATAAATTCTAATTTGATTAAGTGATTCTTTTTTTTATTCCGTTGCTTGTCTTTAACTGCATGTGAAGGGGAATATTTTATATACTTACTTTACTCATACTTTTTTTATTATTTATCTATATGAAGGTAACCCTTTTATATTATTATATAGTCATAAAGTTTATTAGTGATTCACATTATATCAGGTAGTATAGTCCAACGCTTTTCTTTTCAGTGGAGGAGCGATTCAAAAACAAATGAATAGCTAACGTTCGATTCACAAATTCGAATATTATTCGAAACGCGACACTAATAATTCTTTGTTGATTCACTAATTCAATTATGATTCATAAACTCGAATAATGATGCATAATTCAAGAATTAACAAACCATTCAAAATAAGATTACTAACTTTCTAAAGATTCACTTTTCTTAAAAGCTACAATGTTTATGATTAAAAATGCAAAACTTGTGCGTAGTACATGTTACATTAAAAAACTTGAATCGTACATTTTAGAAAATATTTTTATGTAGTTGTAGTATATCTTTGTTGATTCACTAATTCGATTATGATTCATAAACTCGAATAATGATGCATGATTCACGGACTAACAAACTATTCAAAATAAGATTACTAGCTTTCTAAAGATTTACTTTTTATAAGAGCTACAATGTTTATGATTCAAAAAACAAAACGCGTGTGTAATACATGTTAAATTAAAAAACTTGAATCATACATTTTGAAAAATATTTTTTGTAGTTGTGGTTTAGGGATTTTCAAAATATATTTTGAATCTTCAAAATATGTTTTTATTTTTATTGATAACTATGTTTTTTGAATCTTCAAAATATGTTTTTTGATTCAATAAAAATGTAAATAATACGGTTTTCTCTAAAGTAATATTGGGTGAATACTTTTATATTCATCGTGAATCTTTAAGTACTACATAGTTATCTTATTGTTAGTATAGAATATATATAAAAAATCGATAGAATAAAAAGATTAAGAAAAATAGAAAAATATTAATGTGCGAAAACCACAAGTAACAGTCGAGCAGCAGTTTTCGCTTTCAAATAGTGGAGCCCAAAATTGTAGGAATATTCAACTAAAATTTTGCATAATTTAATTACTAATTTACCCTTAACACTAATTTAAATGTTTCATTAAATGATTCAAAATTAGTATAATTGGATGGTTAAGATCTCTTCTCAATCTTCTTAATCTCAAAACCTTCTCAATGGAACCAAAGCCTATATATATATGCTAGTGTCAAAACCCGTCCGATGGACGGGTATGACTTGTGGTTTTTGTTTTTAGGTTTTAGTAGAACAAATATATACTAAAAAATAATTAAAAGTTAAATTAAATAATTTACAATTATAATTGATGTTACCATAATATATATATATATATATATATATATATATATATATATATATATATATATATATAGGGAAGGGATCCGGTAAGAAGAAAAACTAAAATAGGAAGAATAAGAAGAATTTCTAGCCACACATTTCAAATAAAGGAGAGATTTTCAAGGGGAGATGCATCTATTTTAATAGATGCATCTGAAATGTGTGGTTGTGGTTTCTTCCTATCATTCTCATTTTAATTTTTCTTCTTATTTGATCCTAACTCTATATATATATATATATATATATATATATATATATATATATATATATATATATATGTATATGTATATATACATGTTTTTTATTTTTTTATAAGTTAGTTTTTTTTTTATTAATTTTTAGATTTTGAAATAAGTTTTTTAATTTGAAGTAAAATATCAATCTAATAGGTCGCCATTCTGTTGTTTTTTTTACCCGTGTCACCATTTATCTTTTAGATTTCTTTTATTTAGATTTTGGACCAAGTATCATACTTGAATTTGTTCCGTCGCAATGCGCGGTAACCTAATTCCTCGTTAGATATATAATTTAAAAGCATTATATAAATTCAATAAGTTTCTAGTAGACTGAAAGAAAATTCAAGAGCTTGATATAAAAAAATTCAAGTATTTTTTCTAAAGTTGGAGACTTGTGAATCCGCTAAGGTCTCGAAGAATTTATCACAAACTCAAAGAAAAGCATCAAGTATTCGTCAAATGATGAAATTGTTAAAGTTCGATCAGGCCATAAGAATTGTACAATTGTCAATGTGTATGCAACTATGCATGTTAGCACTATTTTTGTCAATATTTTGTTTTAAAATTTAGATTAAACTGAATTAAAATAGCACCAAATGATATTCTAATGGTTTTACCTTATAAAAGTCTATGCAACCTAGAGTTAGGATGACCCTTGCATCTTGATGGTTACGAACTCACAAATCATAACAATAAAACTTTAAAAGACCATTATTTATAAGAAGTTACCGGTACTAATTATTTAGTTCTAGCGACACCAATCGGTTGTTACATATGGTTTACTAAGCACATGTGCAAATATGGTTACGACACAATGTTGGTAAGCCCCATTTACAAACAATATGACGACCCTTAAGTAACACGTTAAGCTAAAAAATGAGTTTATGAACTTCTCAATTTTAAATAAGCTCATAAGCCCAAAAAATAAGTTAAGCGAAACACTCCTTAAGTAACACGTTACATACTTATGGTGCTAGCTTGAAGCATGATACCGATTTCGATTTGGGTGTTTGGAATAACTATTCATGTAGTAAAAACTGTTAGCAGCAGTATCTTGAGCCGCCATAGGTGACCATGCTTCAAAAATGTAAACTCCTGGTGAAGTTATTTCTTGCTACATTCAAATTTACAGACATAACCTGAAAGATTTTGGATTTCATAAACACATAACAAATCAAAGTATGGTTCGAATTAGGCAAGAGAGTTTAGAGAGAGAAAGTAGAGTGGGAGCCTTTCTAGAGAGAGAAAGTAACAAAAGAAAGAATATTAGATTGAAAGGTCCAACCCTCTACCTTGGAAGGTAGAGGGTATATATAGTTACATAATAAACGTCCTCCTTCGGACTGTGGATCAGGCATACAGTGGGTAAAGACCCGTCCTTCCTCCACGGTGTTGCTCTAACTAACTAACTAACTAATAAATAACGTAATGTCTACGAGTTAACATATGCTAGACTAGAGTTGGGGTGACCGATACTTCAACATGGAATTTTCTAATTCCTAACAATCTCCCCCTAAGGGAGGTCACCCCAAGAAATACATTTTGCATCCTAGCATTCTATCTTTATAATTAGCTCTGAGCTCGTAGACTTCAATTCTTCAAGTTCCGCAATCTTTGTGCATTAGTAGCGATACTTTAAAGTCCGCATTGATTTGTACTTTTAGTGGAGGCCTTTAACTGATCCACATCTTTGATGATCTTCGAGCTTTCATTGAGATCATCAGCCACAGTAAATCTCTGGATCACCCTTTATTGTGTTGCCATCATGTGAAGTTGTGACTTTCGGACCGACATGCTCACACTTTTGAATCATGACATCTTTCCATCAGAGTAGCGGAAGCCTTATTGGTTCATGATATTTGCAGCAGCGTAGCAGAAGCATAGTATAAAAATATCAGAACCAGGTTATGTAGATATGCACCAGTCATGATTTCTTCAATTAAGTGTGGATGCTGTGAGCATGCGGCTTTGGATTGACTCCTCAATTCTGATCAGCTGCAACCGTCCAAATGTACCTGCAAACAACAGTTAGCAATAAAACACACGAAAGTGTCTTTGATCACTTTCGTTGAATTGAGGTACACGGCCCACGGTTCCCCGTTGATAAGTAAAAGTATTGCCTGTGATCAGGTAGGATTCCGAAGAATCTCCTTGACAGGGTTTCGCAGCTGTTCTAGCTGTTCTCAAACCGGAACGTCTCAAAGAATACAACACGGAGTGAGTGAACCAGCGAATTGGGATTCACTGATTGAAGAAAAATTGATTTGAAAACAATCGTGTATTGCTTGAAGAAAGAGTTTTGCAACACGACGAAGGTTTTATGAGAAAGATCAATTTTCAATCAAAAATACTTTTTTTATTTGAAAAAAGTACACATTCGACGTGCTAGCGAAAAGAAGAGATTCGCACATCGAACGGTTTTTCCAAAAGTATTCGTCAATTCCATTCCTGTACCAAGGTTGATTCAATAATAAATTGCCCCATCGTTTCTATCCAGTTGTCACAAGCTTGATCTTTTGCAAGATTTCACATGTCACCCACCAAGAGCTTGTTTGATGTTGGCTCTAGAAGGATTTCCATCTTCATTGTGAATATTTTTACATATCACTCGGATGTTCTGGCAATACCACAAGGATAATGCGTAGGACTCTTAATATATACTTACTTTCCACATTGTGTGAAAAAGCAAGTCTTCAAGAATAGTGTCCTAACGAGATATTGTGGATGATCTCTTAGCTCTAGACTCAATTGTGCATATTTGTTTCTGTGCCGGAGACTAGGGAGAGGGTCTCCTTCTTCAATATCAACAATCTCTAAGAGAAAGTCGATAGATTATGTAGGTTCCCCGTGAGAATGAAACAAGCCCTTTTAAGAGGAACTTGAGTGGTTTGGGAAGTTTAGTGCAGTGCATCACTGGGTCCATGATGTCTTGTCTTCAATACCAGTGTTACCTTAGTAACCACCAGTAGCATATGAATTGAACCCGGTTTCTGCCCTAAGGTTGAATTGATGGAGGGCTATTTCTTTTCACCCTTTTATCATTCATTTCTTTTTCATTCTTCAACCCCTTCAGTGCTTACCGAGACTTCATAACTAGAACCTTGTTGGGTTTATTCCAGTACTAGCTCAGTCTCAGTCTGCACTCTTCCCATTCCTCACTTTTCTCCTTTTTTCAATATACCTAAGGACTCTACACTATCTAGTGGATTGTCCCTGGGTAATCCCTCCGGTTCTGGCGGATCGTGGGAACGAATACCTAACCTAACCATCCTTATAACTCCATGCATAAAATAAATTGGTCGGTCTTTTGGTATTGTTCTTTCCTTCATGAAACCAATTGAAAAATCATTTGGAAAAACAATCAAAGTACTTGTGATACGAGATCAAAGCATTTTGTACCTTAATAGTTTTGATCATTTAGAAAACCTCCCCCTCAACATGTGCGTGTGATTTAGAAATTGTTTGGCACATGGAGGCAAGAGGACTTTGAAATATTTTCTTTGATCACAATTTTCATACGAAAAAGCCATTTGATTTTCTTGGTAAAATTCTCCCCCTCAATATGTGCGTAGGATATTTGAAATCATTTTATCACATAGAGGCAAGAGTTCTTATGAAGCACATTTACGATCACACAAGCCATTAAGATACCATTTAAAACTCAATCAAGGTACTTTATGTTGAAACATAAAAGCATTTGCACCTTGATAGTTTCTTTTCTTTAGAAATGCTCCCCCTCAATATATGCTTCGAGATTCGAAAGCGTTTAGCACATATGAGAGAGCAGCGTGCACAATTAAATCAAAACGATCACCTTTTATCAAATTTCATTATTAAATCACAAATTCTCCCCCGATCAAAAATATCAAACCCTTTGAGATTTTGGATCCCAAGTGATTTAATAAGGTTTATAAAACATGGGAGAAAATGTGCCTGATTTAAAAACTCATCTAGTTTTTTGGATAAATGCTCCCCCTCAACATGTGCATTATGTATATTGAAATCGTTTGGCACATGGAGGCATGAGTGCCTTTAAAGGACTAAAACCAACTCCATTAAAACAGATTTGAGATTTAAATCACGATCTCTCACCCGATCAAAGATTTCAAACCATTTTGAGATTTGTGATCCCAAAAGATTTAAATAATTTAGAAAATTTTGGGGAAAGACGTGGCAAGATTTGATTTTGAAAGATGACAGATAAGGACCATTTTAAGACATTAAAGATTGTTAGTGTCAGGTATGATAGTGTTTAAGAGATCTTTTTGTAAAATAAAACAATTTCACAATCAAACAAGAACAGAAAAAATTTCATTTTGAAAGACCTTGATTCTAAAGAAAAAATCATACCATGACATAACATTAAATCTTTAGATCACCACTTATTATCGTACAAGACGGAACTTTTTTGAATAAACATCGTTTGAAAATATTTTATATTAAATCACTCTCCCCCTCAATCCATGACATAAGTCAATAATTGAGTGACTTAGGTTTTGATAACATGAAGTCTGGTGATTTTCAAAAATTAGTTCAATATATTTTTCAAAACAATATTTTCCATTTTCAAAACAATTTAATCAAATTATTCAAAATAGTTTAAAAATGGTATCCTGCACAAAGATACGTTAGGTGGTTGAGAAGCTTCTGTTGTTGTTGCTGTAGGGTTTGGAAGAAAAACCGTCTGCAGATGCAGTGAGACTTCTTCTTACGTTGCATTTTGAATGCCAACTGAGGTCAAATTAAGCTCCGTTTCTTCACTCACTTAGAAGAAAACCATCTGCTGATGCAGTGAGACCTCTTACGTTGCATTTATGCCAACTCTCCATAGAAGTCCAATTAAGCTCCGTTTCTTCATTTGTCAACCCAAGAAATAGTTACCCTTTCCTTTCGGCATCCAATCATCTTCAATTGTGGGATCCGGATCGGGAACATTCTTTTATACCAATATACCTGCATACGTTAGTGAACACACATACAGATATATGGTGGTCGACATCACCCAAACAGCAATCGACTAATAAAAGTCAATTCAACATATCAATCAGATCATTCATATGTATGGGATTTATGTGTTCATCAAACTCTAATAATCTAATCCTAACATTCATATCCTAGGCACCTAGTCCTTCAACGTAGGTTAACATCATTTTTCTGTTAAGCATTTAGGATAGTTAAGAAAGCTCGTTAGATTATATAGATTTGAAAACATTCTCCCCCTCAATCAATGACTTATTTTCTGAAAAAATTAAAAGCGCTGAAGTCATTGATTGAGTTTTCAATTTTTACGAAAACTCTGAAACTGATTAATTTAATAGCAACTCATTTACCACCATTTTTGAAAAACAACAAATATTTTCCTGAAGAATTTTAGACGGAAAAACATTTGTGTAGGAACAACAGTCTTTTTGACGACATGCTTTCCTTGTTTTGTTTTAGGAAAAGTGCACGAGATTTAAGAAAATTGTTTTAGTGCAGCACTTTCCTTCCTTGAAAAGCGGGTTGCTATCTGAAATAATAGCAAACCATGGTTTAAGCACGGGTTACAGTCAGAAGTAACTGTAAGCCATTTGATTTGTGACATGTTTTGAAAAAGAATATTTACACCTCCTGCTCGAACTTCATCTATGGTCCCGTGCCATTATTGAATGACATTTCTAAGACCGTAGATGTTATCGATACCAGAAGACATGTCTTGGAAAACATATTTTTGGTCTTTTTCAAATTTTCTGATTTTTATGGTTTTTTTTTTTTTTTTTTTTTTTTTTTTTTTTTTTTTTTTGAAGATTTTATATTTTTCTATTTTCTTTTTGTTGGTTTTATATTTTTGTATTTTGTTTTGCTGGTTTTATATTTTTGTGTTTGGTTTTTTAATAAATATATACAAAGATAGAATAGATGATATAGTTAAAGAGGATGATGATACGAGTACCGAGATAAGGATATCGAGCAGCACGTCGTAGAAGATAGAAGTCATCAACTCTTAAACATTCACCACCAAAGCTTCCAGGGCTCTTGAATCGAAGAAAGAAATTGAACCATCTGAAAGTGAGACTTTGGCAGCTTCCCCCCAAACCGAAAATCCTTTAGCTGAGCAGATTCGAAGCTCTATTTCAAGCTTGCCTTAGCCAAGTGCACAGAGAAGCACACCATTATTATAAATCCCGCTGCTCCTTTCAAGAATAATCACTGTGATTCTTCGTTCGAGGTTATATCATCAACAAGAACAGCAACGTATCATCCCACACATAAATAACTCTTCTCAAATTCCTTTTCCACTGAAGTCTGACGCAATCCATTCCAAAATGTGTCAAGAGAGCAAATCTCCCAAGTAGTTGAGTTGATGCAGTCAGTCTCTTTGTATAAAGCTCAAGAACTCTCCCAAATACACATTATGAGGGTAATGAAGAACACCTCCCCTATGTTCACATCTTTCGTCCCTGATGAATGTGTATGAAGCTCAAGAAACCGAAGTACACCAATATCCAAGAACTCTCCTGAATACACATCTTGAGGGTAATGAAGAACCCCTCCCCTATGTTCACATCTTTCGTCCCTGATGAATGTGTATGAAGCTCAAGAATCCGAAGTACACACATTCCCAACGAGAGAATAACTGATAACACCTCCCTCATGTTACACATTTATCTCCCCTGTATATGTCGTACTTGTGTACCTCCTTTATCTTCAGAAACTAACTCTTACATCTCTTCCCCCACGTAGTTGGAATTTGCACACTAAACGCCTTGATGAGTAAAACCTTGAGTTTCTCTGCGGTCATGACATTTGTTTTCCCGGGATATCTTCAATCACTTAGAAGAATTAAGTTCATCAAGTTTACTCGCCATGAGTCAAACCTTGAGTTTCTCTGCGGTAATAACATTTGTCTTCCCGGGATATCTTCAATTACTTAGAAGTATTAAGTTCATCAAGTTTACTCGCGTTTAGATACGTGTCTCCTTCCTCCTTTCTGGTTTTGATGATTCAGAATCAGCAACACATAATAAGCCCAAATACTTGAAATCTTTATGAGAAGAACACTTGAACTCTTGTGAGAATCAACTTGCTAAAGACTCTCTCTGACTATTTTTATCAACCCTTATGTAGACAATTTGAAGTGACCACTGAAGAAGAAAAACCCGATATACCATACTTGAAACTGAAGTCAACTTCCCCACATTTGTATCTTAATCTTGCACCTAATGATGGAAGAACGGTGTTGAGAATCAATGCTCCAAGCAAATCTCTAAGTACTCACTACCCAAACAAGGTATGAGACATTAACACCTCTTGCGATTATCCACACCGTCATATGCGTGTGACACTGAATAAAACAAAGTAACTCCTAATAGTGATAGTTAACCAGGTCTTCAACCATCCACCTCGACTGCTGGTAACTAGATAAACCAAGTCTTCAACTCAAATTCTTAAGCCCGAGCAAGTTATCAAATAAGAACACGCCTTTGTGAAAGTCAACTTCAATCTCAAATAAGTGATAAATGATTAACTCCGAAGTAATCAACTTGTGTCAAATGTCCAATACGTGAAATAGTCAATAACAACGTCTCGAGGAGTCCCTGCTAAAGAATATGAGCAAGTCTAATTGGGGATTGAACCTGGCATTTAAATCTCCCCCAATTAGTGCTCTCCCCTAAACCGACAATCTGTTTGACAGATGCCCAGATTAAGAAGAAGTCTTTAGATCGTTAAATGCAACTCGTCTTTAGTCTTCTAACATGTAGCAGAAAATGTAGAACAGACTGTAGACTCGACCTTCTTCAAGATTGTTCAGTTCGGGAATAGATAGTTAACATCTTCAACTCACATCAAACAACATCCCACCAAAAATCATCCTAATTAACTTATATCTTGCAAATCCCCTTAACTAAAATCTCTCCCAATCAAACAAGAACAGAAAGATGTTCATCAAGGAAATCAGCAATCAGGCCGCAACGAACACACAAGATGGTAACACCAAACTACCAATCACATCAAACAAGAACAGAGAGATTGTTCGGAATCATCATGTTGATGTATACGTGAAGCATTAACCGGAAGCACTTTGTCAATAAACTCATCAATCCAAGTGAAGATGTCAACCACCGGCTCTTAGAAGAAACTCCATGTAAAGATGATCCGATAAGAAGAAGCTCGGTTCTTACATGAGTTAGGAGCCGTTTTACCATATATTCTCAAATATTAATCAATCATGCAAAAAATTCACACTTCTTCTCCCCCTCAAGAATTGCATACGGAGATGCCATTCTTGATTAAATAAGTGAAAATCATCCGAATATTCTATTCACACTTCTCTCCCGCAAAATAAGCACGTGATGTTGCCATCTTCATTATAATCGAGCAAGTGGAATGAGAAAACAATCAGTGGTAGCCCGGTTCACTTGAAGACTGAAGCGCATGGAAAAAGTATGAAGCATGTTGATGAGAATGGTCATAATAAGAAGATTTCTCTTCTTCAGAAGATAAAGCGCACTGACACGTACACTTTTCTTTTCTTTAGAGTACGAGGCTTAAACTGAAGTATTCAAACGTCATAATGTTGAAGTACGAGGCCTGAACTGATGTGAACAGACGTCATAGCCGAATGAATATCAAGATTGAGTTACTTGAACCCGTGAGTTATGAGATATCAATCCATTTGTAATCCATACTTTAAGCCAATCCATGTAGTGAAGGATCGAAGTATCAGCAACTGAGTAAGGACTACCTGCACTAATATTACAAACTTGATTGCATATATTTTGGTTAGTGACATTAGTATCCAAACCCTTTGGGGTTTCACAGTCAACCTTGATTTTGTCATCGGTAAACAGCTTTCCAATAGGAATCCACTTAAGTCCAGCATCCTTAAACATTCTACCAGAAGGTATCCACTCATGGCAAGGTTTAGGATTGTTAAGCTTCTTATGCACAGTGGAAGACTTATCAATATTCCTAGACTCCAATGATTTAGCAGTTGGTATCCATCTAGGTGAAGTTTTGGGTTTGTTTTGCTTCTTATGTACTGAAGATGATTTACTGAATGTCCAATACTTAACAGGTTGAACCTTAGCACTGTTGGAAGTCTTAGTAGATTGTACCTTGGCATGTGAATTAGGAAAATGTTTCTTATGTGGAAAAGACTCAGAATTTCTATTTTTGTTTTCTACATGCGTAGCATTCTTATGCTCATAACTACTATTAGATGCACGCCAATCCCTAGTCTTTTGAGTGTTCCTAGGTAGTGGTTTACAACTACTAGCAGTGCCTTGAAATCTTGTAGAATTCCTCACCCTAGGTCTTGCACCTAAAATTCCGTCTTTTCGAATCTGTGCCTTTTTCCTAGCTTTTTCTAGATAATAGTTCTTCCACAAGTCATTGATATCATATGAATTCTGGGTTTTAATGCTTGGTTTTGACACTGTTTTCGAACTAATCCTAGAGGTGCTGGGAGTAGAAGTGGCTACTTGTTGAGGGTTAACGGAGCTAGAGGCCTTATTCTTAGGTAACTTAGGTGAAGTGACTGGTTTTGACAAAACTTGTTTCTCATCAACTTGGGAGGCAAACCGTGTTTTTGAAAATTTTGGTCTTTCGGATATAAACGCAGCAGGTTGCCTAACAACGGACCGGTTTCTAATGGGATGAGAAGCTGGTTTCCCCAAGGTTGATGGTTTTGTAAACATAGTGTTCACACTTTTTCCTATAGTTTTCCTAAGCTCATTTTTTAAGGCAACAATAGCGAAACTCTTTTCCTGAAGTTGAGCTTTGAGTTCATCAATTTTTGCTATCAAAGAATTTGTTTGTTCCATTGACTTAGTTCTAGCTTCTTTGACAGAGTCACTTAGTTCTATGTGATGCTTTCTCAAAGACTCATTTTCCTTTAGTAATTTGGCCACACAAATTGCTAATTCATCATTTCTCATTTGAATATCATAAATAGCATTAACATCAGAATTACTTGTAACCAAATTACTTTTCACATGCATATCAGAAATATGTTTCTTCAAATTGTTGATAGTTGACTCTTTGTTTTGAAGCTGAGCTTTCAAAGTGTTAATTTCAAAAAGTTCACGGAATTAAGGAAGTTCCGGAATTTTACATGGTTTGTTAAGTTGAAAACTTTTTTCTTTACTCTGTATCGCAATTTCAAGTGAAATGCAATGTTTTTCAAGTTTTGAGAATTTGTTTGAAAGTTCATCAAAAGCCTTTTTATCAACCAAATCTTTTGTTTTGAAACACTTAATCTCAGACTCAGCCTCAGTAACAGAACATTTATGAAAGACATGTTCAGCATTATGATCAGTTATTTTAAGTGCTTTAGCAGATGCACTATGTTGAACAGTAAAGGGTACCTCATTACATGACACATGCTCAATTTCTGGTCTGTTATCTGGATCCACAACATCTGTAACAAGAGTCACTGGACCGTTGGATGTGTCAAGCTTATCAATCTCTGAGCCTCTGTATTCAGTGCCAACTGATCCATCATCTGGTGCTTTACCCGACTCATCATTATATGTTGACTCTGACATTCTGCATTCAGCAACACCCGATTCTTTAACAGATACATTACCCAACTTATCACAACTATTTCTCAACTGCACCTGACACTCATTCACGTTTTCATCTTTTTGTGTAACTTCCTCAATGTACTTCTCCACATTATCCATGAGTTGTATGAATGTCTCAATGAACACGCTAATTTCCATTCCAGTGTGTTTCTTGAAAGACACTTCAGTCATTTCATCATCAAAATCTAAGGAATATTCCCCCCGGATAAATGGCTGAAATTGATCGAAGATTACTTGAAGAGCTGCATTAGATTCATCAGTTGAGACCTTCTCTTTAGTAATTTGAAACCTCAGTTGTTCTAAGTTTAGTAGCACAGTTCTTGTCAAGGTGGGAAGATCCTGACGAAGGAGAGCATTGCTTGTTCGATCCATAGTTGTAGATAAAAGTAGTTTGAGGTGCTGATAAAGTAGTTGAAAGGGCTCAATGTTACATTCCATTAGCCTTGCATTTTGTAGCATTGACTGGTGCATTTCTGTCTTTTCAGAGTCTGAACCCGGAGATATCACATCCTCATTGATTGATTCAATCATCTTTAATCGTTCAGTGTAGCATACATTATCATTGATGTCCACAGCATCATACAATTTAAGCACTTCTGAAATTACTGGGTCAGTAGAATAAGACATGATGTGGTAGTATGCACGGGATTTTACAAGTCTATAATTTAAACCGAGAAATAGAATCTTTCGCGGGATTTTACTAAAATCAAGACGAAACCGTGATACAATGACCAATAGAACGAGTTAGGATAACTGATGGACCCACACAATGATAGAGGGTTATGTGTTAGGAGTGATGATTGTTTGAAGGATTAGCTGAAGTGTTGATTGGTTGAGAATTAGATTGGTAGATGCACGTTTTTACGGAGAATTTTAGGTCTAAAAACTTAAAACCTCAATAACTTCCTTTCGGAGGGGATTTGGGCCTTGAAAAATTCGTTTCACGACTTTGTGGTGAAACCTCACAATATTCAGCCTGTTCCGGTCGTTTTGACAGGTATTTCGCTGAAAACGGAGTTACGGATCAAAAGTTATGGCCGTTTGAAGTTTTGACGTAAAAAGTCAACTTTGGTCAAACCTCTTCTTCGTAAAAATCAACCAAGTCGCTATGACCCTTGAACCAAGTCTCTAAGAACCAAGTCGCTAAGTAGCAACTCGCTAAATCACCAAATCGCTAAGCACCAAGTCGCTACATAGTCAAGTCGCTAAACAGCAACTCGCTAAGGTCCAAGTCGCTATATAACAACTCGCTACAATCCAAGTCGCTAACAAAATTTTGGCAGCAATTCGCTAAGCACCAAGTCGCTAAATATTCAAGTCGCTAAATAGCAACTCGCTAGGTACCAACTCGCTAACACCAAGTCGCTAACAATATGAAGTACAAGTCGCTAACTTAAACCAAGTCGCTACTCGTAGTGGGGAATCCACTAACTGTACTTTTTGTCGGCTTGTCTCAATAGACAAGTCGCTAGCTCAACTCGCTAAGGCGTTAAACAACAACTCGCTACCAAATAACAAAGCAAGTCGCTACCAAGAAAATCTATCTGAGGCTCAAGTCGCTAGCAAGAAAAACACAAAAACACCACTTTTCAATCCAAAAACAACCCAACCACAATGATTCAAGCCTTCAAAATCAAAACCTAAACACTTGAGATGATTCTAAACACAAAGTACTATCAAAATCCACACTTTAACACTAGAAATCACCCAAATGATGCACAAACCACTAAACTTTTTCAAACTCAAAAACCACCTAAAACCACTAGAAATCCAAAGCTATGTAAGATATGATCTAACCATGGCTCTCTGATACCAATTGAAAGATTTTGGATTTCATAAACACATAAAAAATCAAAGTATGGTTCGAATTAGGCAAGAGAGTTTAGAGAGAGAAAGTAGTGTGGGAGCCTTTCTAGAGAGAGAAAGTAACAAAAGAAAGAATATTAGATTGAAAGGTCCAACCCTCTACCTTGGAAGGTAGAGGGTATATATAGTTACATAATAAACGTCCTCCTTCGGACTGTTGATCAGGCATATAGTGGGTAAAGACCCGTCCTTCCTCCACGGTGTTGCTCTAACTAACTAACTAACTAATAAATAACGTAATGTCTACGAGCTAACATATGCTAGACTAGAGTTGGGGTGACCGATACTTCAACATGGAATTTTCTAATTCCTAACATAACCTATGAGAATTCGAGTTTCGGTTGCTAAAAATTAAAATTAACTAAGATGGAAAAAGTTACCGACTTTTATTACATCTAGGGTTATAATGTTCGGTCCCTTGGAGGAGAATATCGCCTTTGCTGGTGCTGGTTTAGTATCATAGCTGTCGAATTACTGGAATTATGATAAAAAAAAAGGTATAACGTTAGATCAGAAACATGTTTTGTTATTCATTTATTTATTGAATAGATCATTTAGGAAGTTAGATAGCGCTAACAGTATTCTTGGACGCACCTTGTTTGTTAATACATTACTGCTTTCGCGCAATTGGCTGGTCAGTGGGTATGCATGTACCCGGTGAACTATTACCAAAAAGCATGTGGTATTTCTTTTTAGAATTTTCAAATGCCTGTATGGAACGACTACAACTGGTGTTTGAATTTTTTTGTCATCATATGATTACCTGTTGCAAAACATGTAAAACTGTAATGATTAGCAAGTAGAAAAGCACTTACATATGCAATCCCAACCAACCTCTTAACCAGCTTTTTAGAATTTGACCCTTTATAGACTTATAGCCTTCTTAACGCCCTACTTGCCTGCATATACATATCAATAAATATAAAAAATACTAGTAATCTATTTACATAAGAGAACAAATCTAAGAAAGATGAAAATACCTGAATACACCAACATTGGTAATCCCTTCTGCAGAGTGGTACTTCTCTTCATCAGGAGGATAACTCTAGCACATCACTCACCTGGTTGGAAGTTCTTGTTACGATAACAACAAAATAGTAAGATCGTGTACCAAGAAATATCACTTTTGGCTAATGAAGAGAGCTTTGTTATGTACAGCAGTGGTTGACCAGTTTTTCTTAAATACTGGCTTAAGTTTCGTAAGATATGCCAAAGTAGTTCCTGTACGGATGCCATCATCAACAAAGATTGTAAAAGGTGTTTCGTTTCCGGTTTTTGGGATGATGATCTTTTCTCTAGACAAAACTTTATATCAGAAGGAATCAAAACGTATCATAATAAGATATGGATAAAAAAGAAGCTATTTATACCTTAGTCTTGACGGGAATGATCTTGTCCTTAAATTTCCCGGAAGCAGTTGCAGTCGCCGCCTTCCTATGGGAATCAACCTATGTAACACAAAAACCGTTAAAAAGACTACACTTGAACGACACAAAAAACTTTCTATATTGTTCTATCAACTAACCGCATCCTGACCTTGTACCTTCCTCTTCAAGCCAAAGCGTTGTAAAACATTTTCTGACGTAATTCCCATTGATCTCAATTTAGTACTCATATTTACAATTTTCATCGTTAAACTACAAAGTGGAACTTATGTGTTGTCAAAGATCAAATCGGTGGCTACAAATATGATTAGATCAAAAATATGCAGATAATATTTAAATGTATTTATTGGTTTACCTCATTATAATCAGTTGATATCGAAGGTTTCATGTAACGAACAGTGAACACGTATGGCGTTGCAACCGTCCAGAACCAACCCAACTGACCTGGTCTTCTCCATTTCATGTATGCACTATATCGAGTATCCATCATCAAAAATATGAATCAAATAACTACTTGTGGTGGCCAGACTTCCTCATATGTTGATGAAATACCGATGCTAGGCAAATAACTACTTCTCTTCTGGAACAGGAGTGATTGAAAGGCAATCTTAACAGTCAAAAAGAGGCTCTATATATGTGAAATCAAGTAGAAATTTTGTAAACCTCAGTAAGCCAATCCACTAAGATGAATATCATTTTCACATTAAATTCAAGCTGGGAATCCAAACACTCATAAATATATAAGCTGTGAAGATATCATAGTATTTTTGACACACACATTATTAAGGTCTTTATAGATGTCGATATATATTGTGTTATTATGTAGAACATATTGAGACTATACTTTATACCCTTATTTAGTTATTGATACATTGAAGCTTACGTTAACTAACATCGAGGAAAGGAAAATGAATAAATAAACACTTGCCTCTGATATTTTGATTGTTCTCATACCTGGTAGATTGGATCTTCTGTTATTAGTTAAATGTTGTATGATACACGCACTTGAAAAGTCTTGTGGTTTTGGTTAGTTACTCAACTTCTTCACTTTTTTTGTAGCTATTCCGTGGTAAATCACAAGTTATGTTAACGAATGAACCTGTAACATATAACATTACCAAAAGTTTGAATCTAACTATAGGTATATCATTGTTGTCTAGTTTATAGATATCAGAATTACCGTTCAGTAGAATCTCATAGTTAATAATAGTGCATATGTTTCATATATCTACATAATTCTTGAACTATTACATTCCCAATTTCTCATCAAAACGACAAGACCTCAACTTGATATGTCAAAAGAACATCACATCCAAGTAATGCCATGCCTAAAAAAACAAAAACTTAAAGCTTATCACATAGGTTTCAAAAAACATGATGCAAATCCCGAATTCATTATCATGAGTATAAGGATAACATTATAACTACCACTGGGCATTGCCCCATCGCAAAAATCCGGTTGACCAGTCATTGCATGTACTGTTGGAATCACTCCTAATCTAGAATTCAAGTGTTCGTAATTAATATGTAATAGTTAGCTTAATATGGCTTTTATGTTAGTAATCATGCCAAGGCTTATGTAGAAAGCCCATGAGCCTTGGCCCAAGTCCAATAAGGAAAGCAAGGGACTAGGAGTGTTTCCCTAGCTCCCTCTCCTATAAATACCTCTTGTAAATCCTCACTTGAGGGTTGGTTGTTCATTTTATCATATTACATACGCATAACTATTCTTCATTATATTCGTGTGTGTGATAACTTGTTCATCCGATCTATCCTTCATCTCAACTTCTTATATTGATGCTTGTGTTACTAATATGGTGACCTAACAGTGGTATCATTCGCCAAATAGTTGGGTGAACATATTTGTTTTTGAAGTTGTTGTGGTCTTACGCGTAAAAACAGTTTCTACTTTGTTACGCTTAAAAAACTCATTTTTTACACTTTTCAATCCAATATTCTTGTACTTTCAACATTTTAAGGTGTTAAAACATTTGTTTTTGGCAAAAAGTATCAAACTTTACGCGTAGATCACTGTGTTTAAGCTTGGTTTTATACGTGGGTGTTTATCTACGCATACAAAATTATTTTTCAAAAACACCAAAATCTCTTTTGTAAATATTTTTCAAAAACAAAATACAAAATTATAAAATCAGTTAAAACAACAAAAATATTCTTCTATCTATATTTCTTTTAACAAGGCAAGTACAAATCTTCCGTCAACACTCTAATCTTTCAAAATTCAGTATTTTTTCGATCAAGTGTTGAGGGGGAGAAAACAAATATCTCAGGTTCATAAAACCTTGTACATGCATGTTATCTTATCCCGGTTATTTCTTTAATAATGGTGGTCACATTTCTGGTTCTCTGACACTCCTCGGACTAAAATTTATAAACTTTCATTATTTCTTAAGTCGAGGGGGGTGTCGTCAAAATTCTTTTCAAAAAATCCTTCGTTTGGTAACCAAAATGGATGTTAAAGGCATAGGATGAAAATGGAAAAGGTGGAAGGACTAAAACTGTCAAAATCTTAAAGTTAATTTTAATAAAACTCTCCACCTAATTCATTAAATTCACTTCATTTAATATTTCACCAAACTTAATCCTACGCCTAACAATCAATCTCTCAATCCGCTTGCTTGTCTTCATTTTGTAAGTGGTTTCATAATCTAAACGTGTTTGTAAACAAAGGTTTTGATTTATATTAAAAACTAACGGTTAGATTCTCACTTATGAACGATTTGGTGTTCTACGCATAAGCGTATGAACACCTAATCAAGTGGGGGTGTTTGTGGTGAAAAAGATAGTGTCAAAACGTCTATATAACATCATTGAAACTATTTTGATCATTAAAACACACCCAGATACACGAATTGAGTGATATTGTGAATTAGGGTTTATGCGTGAAATTGGGTATTTTCTAATGAGAACGTTTTTGGTTAAAAAGATAGTTGAGTGATGTTGTTCTTATGGTGAATTGATGATATCTAGGCTCAAAACCAACCCACAAACACTAATTGATCTTTAATTAGAAACTAGGGTTTAAGTTCATACGCATTTGGGTATTTTTGTTTCACTTAAATTCTGATGTTAAAACTTGGATAGAACTACTCATAAGGCTTCTTAGACCTCCCAGAATCATTTTGGTGCAATTTCTATGGCTAGATTACTTACTCGTAAAAATTGAACCTTAGGGTTTAGGTTTACGCATAAGTGTTCTTACGCGTAACTGTTATATGTGTGTCCATGATATGATCTGATGGTGATTGAATGTAGATGTTAATGATTGTGTCATGACGAATTTATTTCAGGTCTTCTACGTTTGAAAAAATTCAGAATCAAGGTTTAAACTACGCATAAGGATCACCTTACGCGTAGAATGTTATGCGTAAGAGCAATCTTACGCGTAACTATTACACGTAAGGTTCTACATAAGGGACTACGCGTATCCTGTGAAGGATATGCGTAAACAGTGACCTCTACGCATAAGATTGACTCTTACGAGTAAGCCTTACGCGTAAGGTTTATATACGCTTACACGTAAGCTCTACGCATAAGGTCCCCTTTTCCTACGCGTAATATCTCTTACGCGTAAGTCAAGAACCTACGCATAAGCTTGCGTTTACGCGTATATCGCTCCTGTTTACGCATAAGCTTGCCATTTCTACGCCTAAGCCTTGTTTAACCTTAATTATGAATTGTTACGCGTGTAAACTTGTAAATAAATAAATCATAACGCCACGAAACCAATAATGTCACTATAAGCTTAAATGTTTAACAAGTTGTGAAAAACAAGTGAAAACATGGAGTTTAAAACTTAAAGTTAATCAACTCACGAAACTTATCATGACGTCATTGGACTATTGGACAAACAAGTGACATTGGACTCGTAACAATCATCGACATATCACATTCAATAATTAGACAATAAAACCATCTGTTGACTAACATAATGTCTTTCGATATGTTGGTTCTTTTGGCTAAATATCTTTCAGATCACGACATGGACGCTCAAATGCAGAATGTGGATGCACCGAATGTTCTCACCATTGCTGATATCTTCCCTAATGGCTATCCGATGAAGATAGGAAAGAACAACCTTCGTGTTGATTTTGATACCCTCACCTGCTCAGAGTCTTCTTGCTTAATTGCTGTGGATATTCTCAAGAATCATCCTTATCAAAACATGCTCACCAATTCTGCTACAGTGCCTGAGATCTACATTCATTAGTTCTGGAATACAATGCAAAAGATCAAAGGACAAAATGCTGTGACGGTGACGCTCAATGACAAACAAGTCACCATCACACGAGCAGACTTAAGAGCTATTCTTCTCATCCCTGTCATCGAACCAACTGAATACAATGCCGCACCAACTGAAGAGACTGTTCTACAATTCATGATCGACATTGGTTATGACGAAGCTACAGGAGTAATCTCTAAGCATTCATACGTGGATCTTAAGAATATTCCTCAGCCATGGAGAACTCTCTACATCATCATCACCAAATCTGTTTCTGGACGTGACAGTGGCTATGAGCATCCCAAGCTCATGGAACTGCAGATCTTTTGGGCTTTGGTCAACAACAAACCCATTGAAGTTGAAGCTCTGGTATGGGACGGCATGATGTCATTCCTTAAAAAGCTTGGCACCAAAATCTCGTATGTCAGATATACCAATCTGTTGATCCAACGAGCTCTAGGGTATAATCCTGATATTCCTTTGAGACTCGATGACCCCAAACAACACTCCATGTTGTATGAGCCCACTCTCTCAGTCAGATTTAAGGACTCTACAACAAAGAAACAAGGTGCAGTGCTACCAGATCACCTTATAACCGATGATATCAAACAACTGTACTCATACAAACGATATCTGGTAGCAGTTGAAGAAGGCAAAGTAGGTTTTCTCGATGAAAAGTCCGCTGGTACACCTTCAAGGAAAACCAGAAGAGGCAGTGCAGGAAGTGTTACAAGCACTGAGAGTCAAAGAAAGTTCCCTAAGAGGAAACCTGGACACAAACTTAGAGTTCCCTCTAAGGAAGCTGTTCCTATTCCCATTCCCAAGTCTGAACCACAAAGAAAGCTAGTGGATGAAAGCTCTGATGAGACCCAATCAGACAAAGAGGTCACCTACTCTGAAACTGCAACCGATGTCACTCCAACAGTAGCTAAACCTCTAAGTCCAAAAGCTGACGAAGGCAAAGGGAAGACTCCAGTAATTGAACATGAAGAAGAAAGCTCAGATGAAGAGCCACTGGATACTGATTACAGGAAGAAGTTCAAAATCATTAGACTCCAACACGTGGCTAAAGAGTTTGAACAGCAACAAATGCATGGCCCCGGAGGGTCAAGTGGTGGTGTCCAATCTACACCAATTCCTGATGCGGTTAATCAACCCGATAAGGGAACTGGTGCCACCACTCTCGAGCAACAACAAAAGCGCCTGGAGGATTCTATTGATTATGACTTTGAGGAACCTGCCAAAGAAAAGTCTGAGAAAGAGAAAGCTGATGAAGAGGCTGCAACTCAAGCCAAAGCAGATGAAGAGGCCAAGACTCAGGCTGAAGTAAAGGCTAAATCTGGACAAGATGACAAAGTGACTTATGATGATTATCTTCTTGACAGTCCTACTCGCTCTAAGGAGGAAACTTCTGAACCTCCTAAGGACCCTAAATCACCTCACGACTCTTCATCATCAGATTCGTCTTCTCACTCTTCACCTCCACCATCCAAAGGAACAACCAGATCCACATCCAAATATGTGAAGAAACCTACAGACTCTTGGTTATCCCGGACTAAAACAAGGATTGTTAAAGCTGTCTAGCAAGTACGGAAGAAGGATGTAACCAACAAAAAACTAAATCAACTCGCTAACAGAATCAACTTTCTTCAAGATGGGATAAAAGAGTTGTTAACAGAAAGGGAACAAATCCAGAAGTTTATCAAAGGAGATTTCCAAAAGGAAATGGAGAAGACGGCAAGAGAATATACTCACAAGTTTCTTCTCGACACTGTTCCTAGTATGACAAGAGAAATGTACACCAAACAACTCCATCCGAATCTATTGCATTTGGCCAAGAAAACTATGAGATCAACACCTATGCAAGTAAACATCAATCCAGTTGATCCCTTAATATTGTCAGATGCTGAATTGGTTTCCAGGCTGGTATCTCAAATGTCGAAATGATCTGCAACATTTACTTCTTACGAAGGTAAATTGTTTGAAGCATTACTGGAATACCAACTCAAATCAGCATGCAGAGAAGAAGCTCAAAGGCCTAAACGTCCAAGAGACGATGAAGACAAGGATAAGGATAAGAATGACGAGCCTAAACGTCCAAAGCAGTCTGGAGAAACATCATCTATGCCACCACCACCCCGAAGGACTTCACCACCAAAACGATCTCCTCCTCGCTCTTCTACTGACAAACCTCAGGACTCTGAGTTACCACCCTAGACTGACAAAACCGGTGATCACTTCGAGTATACTGGTGGTGACGATGAGGAAGTCCATGAGCCCCAAAAACAACCCACCTCTCCCGACACAGCTAAGAAACTAGAATCCTCCTCTAAGCCAAAGAAAAAGAAGAAGAAGATGCCAAAGACTGACGTCGTATCATGGCTAGACGAGGATGACACTGAATTTGACTGGTTCTCTAATCTTGTTGATTCTACTCCCTACCCACCGGAAGGTCAAGATGCGATAGAAGGTCGAACATTGGAGCATGCTAAAATAATTCAAGACAAGTTTCGGGTGAAGAAGATGACGAAATCAGAGTTGAAACGAATCAAGAATGAAGCCTTTCAACTACTCAAAGACAGCTCAGAAAGTGCTATTGAAGTTGAGTATCACCTTGAAAACATAGCACGAGCCATGTCTAACAACATTGATTGGCTCAACCCTGAAGCGAACATCGACTTCTCCAGAAGAGACAAAGCTCCATACTACACCGACTAGTCTAAACCTCTACCAACGATTGGCCAACCGGATCAACCTCAGATCCCATTTCGATACTTCTTCAACAATGATTTGGAATTCCTTCTACACGGTAGCGATGGTTCAAGAAAATACGCCACAACACTTACACTTCCGTTCCCGGCAGCCATATACTCCAATTGCATAGCCATCGAAGAAAAGGCTACTCACATGTTTTCTAACAGTGTGGAACAATATGACATTGATGCATTGTATGGGATTCATGATAAGGTTTTAAAAGGTACCTTTTTGAGGGGTCGTTTAAGCCCTTATTTGATCACTTTTATATCCGTTATTGCTTAATATCGTTCCTTTTCACTTTTTAGGTCTCTTGAAGGAAAATGCTGGAATGGCACTTATTTGGACGAAAAGGCGCGAATATACGAAGAAAATGGCCAAATTCAGAATCGAGACACTCAAAGCTGCTGAAAACATAAGGTGACGGCGTCAGGTGTTAATTACGACGCCGTCGGAGGATTTTTGTGACGGGACAGAAGCCAAAACTCCTATTTTCAAGTGACGACGTCAAGTTATAAAAGAGTAGGTCGTCGCAACTCAGACGGCCTAGATGTAATCCAGACGGCGTCAGAAGCTGAAGAGGACGGCGTCACAAGCATAAGGTGACGCCGTCGCAAGTCTAACATGGCCAAGACGAAACCCTAATGACGGCGACACGATGGCGTCACAAAACATAAGGTGACGCCGTCGCATATGTAATATTATATATAGAATCCGAATATTTCAGTATTTAGTGTGTAGTCTTTTGGAGTAAAAACCTAAACCGAACCAAGGCTGTCTTGTACAGTATTTTAGGGTTCCAAACCCTATCTTACACCAAGATAAGTGTTTTACTTCATTAATACAATTATGTCTTTGATTATTTGTGTGTATGCTTGCATGTTCTCCATGTCCGGCTAATTTACTTGTGTGTTTGCTTAGGGAATATGAACCTTAATTATTGAATATTGATTGGTTGTCTCTTATCTTAGTTGATTAATGATCTAGTAATGCGATAGATCATTTGTTGTGTACTTAATGCTTGATTAAATCTTTGTGAACCTTAGAATATAACTCCTTGAGTAGTTGTAAGCTAAACCATCCAAAGAGTGCCTTAGAGTAAGAGTTTATTATCCCTAGTGGGTTTTGTAGACGAGACCCTTTGGTAAGTTCAAAGAGTAGGGAGAAATGCATACCCTACAACCTTAGACACACAACGCAACTAGGAATGAGGACGTGACAATTCAACCACCAATAGGAGATAATTAAGGAGTAGTAAAACCTAAGTAAACACATCTTTAAACTATCATACGAGCACACATTAATTAGACATAGACTACATACACCGTAGATTAGATAATTAGATAAGTAGAGTAATCGATAGCAATACCAACCCCCCAAATTCAAACCCCGAGATTCGTACCTTTCCTTTTCTTAAAAAATATAAAAAGATAAAAAATAATCTTCCTCAACCCCAACCTTAGCGTAGTAACTTCGTACTAGCATTCCTATTCCCCTAGAGAACGATATCAATACCCGTGGCTTACCCTAATACTACACTACAACGATTAGGTTCACTGACTAGGGTGTTGAAAAACTTGCTCGACGAAAAGGAAGTTCCTTTGACCCCGAACGACGCATGTAGCGTTATTAAGTTTTTGGCGCCGCTGCCGGGGAATAGAATAGCTAGTTAGTAGTCCACCTCGTTTAGGTTTCTTTACTTGATTCCTATCAAGTAAATTTTTTCTCATTTTTAGCTTTCTCTTAGTCTATCCCCTTTCTTCGTGACTTTTGTTCGTAATCCCATCACTTTTCATCATGGAAGGTGATAACCAACTGCCACTTCCCCCTACCCACCCCCTTAGACAACTTAGAACCCGCAGTTCCACCAAAACTCTACTTGAACCTTTTGTAGAACCCGAAAGAGAGCTCAATAGGCGAAGAAACGCTCTCCATGATTTGGAACCTTATGGCACTTCTATCAACTTTGATGAAGTCACATCTGATGAAGAGTCTTCTCATTCCCCACAATACCCTGAAACCATCATCATTGACGATCTAAGCCAAAATGACGAGGAAATTCATGCCACTCCGGTCAATGGACCCATTAACCCTCCTGAAGCAAAATCCCTCAGGGAATACTCTTCCCCCCTCTGCATCTGGATTCACCAATGCCATTGTCTATCCTTCAGATCAAGTCAATGAGGTACTGCATGCCTCTGACATTTGGCTGATCCAAAATGCATGTCAATTCCATGGATCCCACAGCGACAACCCAATCCACCACATCAAACAGTTTTTAAAAATTGTTGATGATATCTATGCTGACGGGGCATCCAAGGAGACATCCAGACTCCGGTTTTTCCCATTTTCTCTTCAAGGGCAAGCCAAGGAGTGGCTCGATAAGCTCCCTCCAAGGTCTATTTTCACGTGGGAACAACTCACAACCAAGTTCACCAAGAAGTTCTTCCCCCTGGAAGAACTGCATCAATTAGGAGCAAAATTCTGCATTTCCATCAAACAGATGGAGAATATATCACTAACTCCTAGAGTCGTTACAAAGATCTTATTCAAAAAGCCCCACACCATGGTATTAACCTTTGGTTGCTTGTTCAAATCTTTTACGACAATGTCTCCCGAAAGGATCAAAAAGGGATTGATTTCTCAACTGGCCGAAGAATTGCGAACCTCACTGCAGAAGAAGGGTGGAACCGCATTGAGGAATACATTCAATACCAAGACAGCCATTGGAATGAGCCAGTAGACGCGCTAGGTATCTCTACCTTCTCGAATGAAGAGTTATCCTTTGACGATCGGGTTAAGAAATCACAAAAGAAGCTTGCATATCTCACAAAATCGCCAGAACCAAAAAGGCCAATTAACCTATACCTCATATGCAATATTTGTGGAGGGACATGCTAGAGTGATGAGTGTGATGACACATACCATGAGAGCGTCTTCCTTTCCAGTCATGATATTTATGATGACCCTTCACTCCTCACGTTCTATCAAAACGATGAATGTGATCCCTGGGGCAATCTGAAATGGAGAACTGAAGGAAGGGAAGGATCTGAATACACCATCTGTGATGTCTTTGAAGAAGAACTCGGGCAATTTACCATGGAAGGGACCACACTCTTAAAAGGTCTTGAGGAATTTATCCAAGAGCAGCAAGCTGAATTAGAAAGCCAATTCGCCAACCTCCACGAAAGAATAAGCGGATCTGGCCCAGCCCTTCACGATCCAACTTGCGCCATCACCATTCGATCAGGAACTACTACTAAGGATCCCCCGCATCCTGACCAGAACCCCACCACAAGGGAACCTGTGTTAGGAAGTGAGGCAAGTCCTGAACCTCTTTCAACCCCTCACGGTCCCCCTCCACAGACACCAGGTCCGACCTAACGACCAACTCTCGCACGGATTCCCTATCCCTCTCGTCTAAAGAATCAAAAAGCTGAAGAAGACAATGAAAGAATATTGTCTTATTTAAAACAAACGTCCGTCAACATACCACTCCTCGATGTATTCTATCACGTCCCTAAAGATAGCAAATACTTCAAGACGTTAATATCTAATCGGAAGAAACTTGAAGGGTTGATATCATTAGGAGAAGAATGTTCGGCTATCATCCAGAAAAGCCTGCCTAAGAAGAAAGAAGATCCGGGCAGTTTTACCGTTCCTTGCTCTATAGGGGCGCTTTCTATGAAAAACGCCTTGGCGGATCTTGGGGCAAGCATTAACCTGATGCCTCACTCCCTGTTTCTTAAACTCGGATATTCAGGGCTGAAACCAACCAGGATGAGTATCCAATTAGCTGATCGATCAATCAAATATCCCATTGGAGTTTGTGAGAATGTTCTTGTAAGGGTAGGAGAATTCAAGTTTCCAGTTGATTTCGTGATTTTAGAAATGGAGGAAGATAACTCAGTCCTAATAATCCTTGGAAGACCTTTTTTGGCTACAACTCGTGCCATCATTGATGTTCATGATGGTAAACTCACTTTACGAGTGGGGTCCGAGAGCTTAACCTTCGACATCAAGGATTCTATGAGCCATTCCTCCTCCTGCGATCACCCCATATATTTTTTTGAGGAAGTTGATGAATTTGTTGATGACATAGATGGCTGCATTGACGAGTATCTATTAAACGAATTCATGAATAATGATAACAACACAATATATAGCGACGAAGAAATTGAGATGGTTGGGGCTGTTTCCTTTTTATCCACTTAGGGAAGAAATTGAACCTATTGAGTTTCAAAAGCCAGAAAACAAGCTAAAACCATCAATCAAAGAACCCCCTACCCTAGAACTAAAAGATCTCCCGAGTCACCTGGAATACGCCTTCCTTCAAGGAGAGGACCAACTCCCTGTCATCATAAGCTCTTCGCTAACTACTAGTCAGAAAGAGAAACTCTTGGAAGTTTTAAAAGAGTACAAAGGAGTGATCGCGTGGAGTGTTGCCGACATTAAGGGAATTGATTCTACATTCTGTACTCACAAAATCCTCATGGAAGAAGATTACAAACCAACCGTTCAACCACAAAGACGAGTTAACCCTAATATCAAGGAGGTAGTGAAAAAGGAGGTCATCAAGCTTCTCGACGCAGGTCTCATCTACCCCATGTCAGATAGCCCATGGGTCAGCCCAGTCCAAGTGGTTCCAAAAAAAGGAGGAATGACGGTTGTGAAGAACGAAAAGGGTGAGTTGGTGCCGCAAAGGACGGTTACTGGTTGGCGTGTCTGTATTGACTACAGAAAGTTGAATGATGCCACCCGGAAAGATCATTTTCCTCTGCCATTCATTGACCAAATGCTCGAAAGGTTAGCGGGGCATGAATACTACTGTTTCCTTGATGGCTTTTCAGGATATTTCCAAATTCCCATTGCCCCTGAAGATCAGGAAAAAACTACATTTACATGCCCCTACGGGACGTTTGCCTACAAGAGAATGCCCTTTGGGTTATGTAACGCACCCGCTACCTTTTAGCGATGTATGATGGCCATATTCCACGAATTAATTGAGGACAGTATGGAAGTCTTCATGGATGATTTTTCGGTATTTGGAAATTCCTTTGACCTTTGTCTTTCCAACCTTAGGAAGATGTTAAACCGATGCGAGGAAACTAATTTGGTCTTAAATTGGGAAAAATGTCATTTCATGGTAAAAGAAGGAATTGTCTTAGGGCATAAAGTCTCTAGGAATGGAATTGAGGTCGATAGAGCAAAAATTGAAGCAATCTCCAAACTCCCCTATCCTACCACCGTTAAAGCCATTCGCGGGTTTTTATCGAAGGTTTATTAAAGACTTCTCGAAAATTGCCCGGCCAATGACACAACTTCATGTTAAGGATGCTCCTTTTGATTTTTCTGTAGAATGCAAGGAAGCATTCAACCGACTAAAGACAGACCTCACTAAGGTACCTATAATGGCCGCCCCTGATTGGTCTCAGCCATTCGAAATCATGTGTGATGCTAGTGATTATGTTGTAGGCGCTGTGCTCGTCCAAAGGAAAGAAAAGCATTTTCAACCAATCTACTATGCTAGCAAAACCATGAATGTAGCGCAAGAGAATTACATGACCACCGAGAAAGAACTCTTAGCTGTAGTTTTTGCCTTCGATAAGTTCAGGCAATATCTCGTTCTTTCTAAAACTGTCGTCTTCACTGATCACTCCGCTTTACGCTACTTGTTTTCAAAACAAGATGCTAAGCCCCGACTTATTAGGTGGATCTTATTACTTTAAGAATTCGACATTGAAATTCGAGATAAAAAGGGGGCTGAAAATCTCGCTGCTGATCATCTATCACGCTTGGAAAACCCTGATCTTGAGAAATTCGATCACACCAAGATTCGCGACTCTTTTCCCGAGGAACGGCTAATGGCCATTAAGGAAATTGAGCCATGGTATGCGGATTATGCTAACTACCTATCCAGTAGGGTTTTGCCAAATTACATGACCAAGCAAGATAAAAAGAAATTCTTCACTACGCTAAAACATTACTTCTGGGATGAGCCCTTCCTATTCTGCATATGCCCCGATCAAATCATTCGACGTTGCGTGGCCGGTAGAGAGGTTGATCGAGTTCTGAAAGAATGTCATGCGGGACCATCTGGAGGACATCACGGTGTAAATGTCATGGCACGAAAGGTTTTCGATGCCGGATTCTATTGGCCTACCATTTTTCGAGACGTTAAGAGATTAATTCAAATGTGTGCTGCATGCCAACGATCAGGAAACATCTCGCGAAGGGATGAATCACCTCAGAACTATATCTAAGTCTGTGAAATATTCGATGTTTGGGGTATAGACTTCATGGGACCTTTTCCATCCTCCGGGGGAAATGAATACATTCTCGTGGCGATTGACTATGTATCCAAATGGGTAGAGGCTCAAGCCTCTAGGACTAATGATGCGAGGGTAGTTATCCATTTTCTTAAAAAGCTCTTCACACGATTTGGGATTCCCAAGGCATTGATCAGTGATAGAGGGACTCACTTTTGCAATGCTCAAATGGAAAAGGTGATGAAGAAGTATGGCGTCCCACATAGATTTTCTACTGCATATCATCCTCAGACAAATGGACAAGTAGAAAACACAAATAGGGCATTAAAGCGGATACTTGAAAAGACGGTCCACCAGAATAGGAAAGATTGGGCATTCAAACTAGATGAGGCACTCTGGGCACTTTGAACTGCTTACAAAACACCTATAGGAACAACCCCTTTTCGCTTGGTATACGGGAAGGCATGCCACCTCCCTATTGAACTTGAGCAAAATGCATATTGGGCACTTAAGGCCTGCAATATGGATTATTCTGAAGTAGGGTCAAATCGGTTCTTACAGCTTCAAGAATTAGATGAACTAAGGCTGGAAGCGTATGAATCATCAATCACATACAAAGAAAGGGCAAAAAAATGGCATGATCAACGAATAAAGAGTCCTAAAGAGTTTTTGGAAGGAGATAAGGTGCTTTTGTATAATTCAAGACTGAGATTATTCCCAGGAAAACTCAAATCGAGATGGTATGGACCCTTTTCAGTAAGAAAGCAGATGAACAATGGAGCGGTGGTACTGCTAGACCACGATGGAAGAGAATTCACCGTTAATGGACAACGGGTGAAGTATTATCAGTTGGATAATAATGAAATGGTGAACGATGAGGATATTGTTTTAGAAGAAGGTAGCGGTAATGAAGTAACGTAGGAACACGACTACGAGTCTAGCTACAAGACTCTTAAATAAAGAAAAGCACTTCGTGGGAGGCAACCCATGCTTAATTGTTTGATTGTTAGTGTCATATGTCTTTTATTGATTATTTATTCTCATGTTTAAATTTGTAAAAATGCTTTATTTTGTTTTTAACTTCGTCTTAATTGCATATAAAGGTATTTTACATAAGGGATAAGTGTAGGGAGGATTACAAACGTTTTCAAGGAAATGTAAACATGAGAATAACAATTAACTAAAAGATATATTTGTTTGTTTGTTCGAGTCAAATGCTTGTATCGAGTCATAATGGATGTTTTGCAGAAATTTTTCCAGATTCTAAAGATGTAAATTTTCCACAATTTTTTCTAGAAAATCGCAGACCAATTTTTGTCAGGATAACCTGACGGCGTCAGGATCGCAACCTGACGGCGTCATGCAGGAGTAAAAACAACAGATTACTTTTTTCTCGTTTTCTGAGCTACTTAAAAAAAATTTGGAATTTTTCCAGGTCTTAATTTTCCAGAGATTCGGTAAACATCCATTCCACAAGCATTATATCCTAGTTTAAATCGAGTCTTATATATAATATTACCGCCGATTTTACGTGAAGGTTTCGTTTGTTTCTTCAAGTGTGCAGGTTTAATTTATCAAGAAGAAGTTACATAAGATTGGAAGGAGCTTTTCACGCATAAATTCTTCTTGGAAAGGATTTAACCATTACTTCACACACGGATCCTACCGAGCTAATCAGGGAAGTACTAGTTTCTTTCGTTTTTAATTACCTTCCAATTATCATAACTTTGATACTTTCGGGGAACATTGGGGACAATGTTCAGTTTAAGTGTAGGGAGGGAAAATAAAACGGGAACTTTGAAACTATACTTATCCTTGATTATTTGCTTTGTCCAATTGTATTTGTGTAATAAACCATGAGAAAATGTCGGTTAGGGTAATTTTGGCACCAAATTTGAAATTTTTCGTGATATATAGGAGTGGGCCATTAGTCTTAACAAAAGTGTCTCACGGATAGGAAGTTGCATGACTAGCACAAAAACCCTTTACCACCTAAATTCCACCCAAAATGTGAGGATCACCCTTAGATTAGTAGGAATTAAAAGCATTCATCTTTAATGCTTAGAGTGTGAACCGGTAGTATATTAGATTCTAGAACTTGTTTTGTGATGCATTCCGAGATCGCTAGTAAGACTACACTTGTGTAGTTAGGAATAACTAAATGATAAGAGGCATTAGGATAACCCTTGTTTGATACCCGTAATATAATTACTTCTTCCACATCGGTTGAGTAATTCCCCCACACCATTTGCGTTGTACTCATCTTTAGTACACGATACCCCTAGTTAACCCCTCAGAGCCTATCCTTTTCGCGGTTCTCGTGATGTTTCGGTTTTTCCGGAATATCAATGAAGAGCATTGTTTACACCCCACCCCCAAATATACACCCAAATCGCCTTAACCTACCCTGTATGCACTCACTTTTAGTGCATTATTGTTATCACCTTAAACCCTTAGCTCAATTATCTAGTTGCTTGCATGAGTTGCTAAGTCGAGTCATATCCTTTGTATACAGTTTTAGGACGATTGGGATTCATGGGAAAAGTTAAAGTTTATGAAATGACGGGAAGGGAACGTTAAATTCAAATTCCCTTTGTTTGCGTAATAATGTACCCCAAGTGTTTTGATCTTTTCAATTCGGGTCAAATTAGTGTTAGAGTAATAAAAACTCAAGTGTAGGGATGTGCCTATAAATCCCTATCATTTTGATGTTACCGTATAGGATGGTAGAGTAAAAGTGTATGAAAAAAAAATCGAAAAAAAAGAGAAAAAGAGAAAAGAAAAAAAAATAGAGTGAAAAAAAAAAAAAAAAAAAAAAAACATACGGGCTACCATCCTAAATCTATCCTTTAATTTTATGTTTGTTTATTTCAGTTAGCTAGAGTTTAGAGTGTCGAGTCTTGGCTTAGCAACGCCATTCTTCGTATGCTTGTAATATAAGAGATTTTTGACTTGCCACCACTATATAGCCTATCCCACCAAACCCTTTGTTTCCCTACCGTAAGCCTAACATTACAACCCTTTAAAGACCTCTTTGATAGTCTTTCCTAGCTGCTTACGCCAAAGCGATGGAGGTTTGATCTATTCTCAAGCCTATGGTAATCTATGTACTAGGACCGGTTAATGAGTGTTTATCTTCCATTTCCAAATTGTTATATTTCATATACACCCGAGAGAGATGTGAGTATCCAAACCACCCCATGTGAGGTGCTAGTATGTGATTTCCGTGCTTGTTATGACTTTTGCGGGGCTTATATGTGTTGTGGACTGTTTTAAACCAATGCTTCATGACCCCTAACTTATAAATTAATTGGCTAAAAGCACATTTGCTTGAGGACAAGCAAATACCAAGTGTAGGGATATTTGATAAGGTTTTAAAAGGTACCTTTTTGAGGGGTCGTTTAAGCCCTTATTTGATCACTTTTGTATCCGTTATTGCTTAACATCGTTCCTTTTCACTTTTTAGGTCTCTTGAAGGAAAAATGCTGGAATGGCACTTATTTGGATGAAAAGGCGCGAATATACGAAGAAAATGGCCAAATTCAGAATCGAGACACTCAAAGCTGCTGAAAACATAAGGTGATGGCGTCAGGTGTTAATTACGACGCCGTCGAAGGATTTTTGTGACGGGACAGAAGCCAAAACTCCTATTTTCAAGTGACGACTTCAAGTTATAAAAGAGTAGGCCGTCACAACTCAGACGGCCTAGATGTAATCCAGACGGCGTCAGAAGCTGAAGAGGACGGCGTCACAAGCATAAGGTGACGCCGTCGCAAGTCTAACGTGGCCAAGACGAAACCCTAATGACGGCGACACGACGGCGTCACAAAACATAAGGTGACGCCGTCGCATATGTAATATTATATATAGAATCCGAATTTTTCAGTATTTAGTGTGTAGTCTTTTGGAGTAAAAACCTAAACCGAACCAAGGCTGTCTTGTACAGTATTTTAGGGTTCCAAACCCTATCTTACACCAAGATAAGGGTTTTACTTCATTAATACAATTATGTCTTTGATTATTTGTGTGTATGCTTGCATGTTATCCATGTCCGGCTAATTTACTTGTGTGTTTGCTTAGGGAATATGAAACTTAATTATTGAATATTGATTGGTTGTCTCTTATCTTAGTTGATTAATGATCTAGTAATGCGATAGATCATTCGTTGTGTACTTAATGCTTGATTAAATCTTTGTGAACCTTAGAATATAACTCCTTGAGTAGTTGTAAGCTAAACCATCCAAAGAGTGCCTTAGAGTAAGTGTTTATTATCCCTAGTGGGTTTTGTAGACGAGACCCTTTGGTAAGTTCAAAGAGTAGGGAGAAACGCATACCCTACAACCTTAGACACACAACGCAACTAGGAATCAGGACGTGACAATTCAACCACCAATAGGAGATAATTAAGGAGTAGTAAAACCTAAGTAAACACATCTTTAAACTATCATACGAGCACACATTAATTAGACATAGACTACATACACCTTAGATTAGATAATTAGATAAGTAGAGTAATCGGTAGCAATACCAACCCCCCAAATTCAAACCCCGAGATTCGTACCTTTCCTTTTCTTAAAAAATATAAAAAGATAAAAAATAATCTTCCTCAACCCCAACCTTAGCGTAGTAACTTCTTACTAGCATTCCTATTCCCCTAGAGAACGATATCAATACCCGTGGCTTACCCTAATACTACACTACAACGATTAGGTTCACTGCCTAGGGTGTTGAAAAACTTGCTCGACGAAAAGGAAGTTCCTTTGACCCCGAACGACGCGTGTAGCGTTATCAATTCACCATTGGCCGGAACGCCGACGAATCTACTACAAAAGCTGCCAGGTTCGAAAGTCTCAACATGAAGTGCACAGTACTAAAGGGATCGTTGCTATTAAGCATGTCACTCTTTCTTCTAAATGGGATTACACCTTTCTCAAGACCATCGTAGTCAAAAGACAAGATGAAAGGGACTATGAATTCTATGAAGCGGACTTTCAGAACTTGTCTCTCAATGACATTGAAGATCTGTATCTTGCAAAAGTACAGGGACGAATGAGACAATTCTCAACTGAAATTCAACGTGAATACATCAAGTCCTTACAACTTGCTGTTGAATCCAGGAACGTGCAGAAGATTTACAACTTGCTGTTGAATCCTATCAGACCCGTGTCAACTTCACCAGACCTCAGCTAGAAATTCCTGACATCAACCATCTTCCACAATACACTCTCATCAGCAAACCATTCGGCATAGTTTACCGTAGTGAACTACAACGAAACTACTTGATGGCGTGTCGAGATCTTCACAAGTTTGGGGATCACACATTGAAGAAGGTTAGGGATGGCTTGGCTTATAGGTTGAAGGCGATATATGAAGGCATTGGGTCTCAAAAGCGATGGAACTCTCAGGAAAGACGGGATGTGCAGAGGATCATCACCAGGATTGATGAAAGGTTGTACAGAAGGGACCAGTTCAGAACACTGGAGAGCTTTGTAGGTGTTCGTCCCAGGATTTCTCTCACCGGCTATCAACGCCCTGATCGCATTCCTGGAAAGATTGATGGACTTCCTGGTACCCCTTAAAATACTTCTATTTCATATTATTTTGGATGGGTGATTTTATATTGACAATTGCTTGTGCACACATAACAGTGTACAACCCGTTCTTGTAATGAAAGGACCCTGTGGTACGCTTCAGTGCCACAATCCTTATAAAAGGAGCGAAAGCTTCTTACTTTTGAGTAAAACTTATCAAACCTTTCACTTTTCAAAGGTTTTGCTCAAAAGAACAAGTACTTCCCCTTATGATTTTCAAAACCTCAACCGTTAATACCAGTTGTTGAGGGGGAGTATTTGCTTACAAACTTTGTTCACAAATTGTTCTTTGTTGTAATCTTCCCACAAAACTCAAAATGGTCATATTTATTCTCAACATTTCTTCAAAAATAACATATTTATATGCCATTTTTTAGGGGGAGAAATATCATGTGATAAGGAATATGTTGAGAAACTGCAAATGAATCTTTGTGCTATAGACTTAACCAACGAATTGATGAGATCTTAAATGTTAGTAACTCGAAAAGACTTGTCCGGGACGGGTAATAATTTCAAGCTACTTCGCTAGTGATGTAAACGTGTCTCACAAAGGACTTGTCCGAGTAGAATGTACCATTCGAGAAACTCTTGGTAGACATGAACTTTGACGGGTTTGACAACTTCTCTAGGTTTGTCCACACCTTCAAGGTAGCTATTAGAGCTAGTTGTCACCTAAAAGCTGACAATGTATCTCTTTAACTATTCAACGTAACCGTGTCTCGCGGAGGATTGTCTATCTTGAGTTAATCAATTCAAAAGCACGTGCTCTTTCCTCACTGTGCAGATTTTTGTCAAAACTCTTAAGCACATGTGGAGGGGGAGTATTTCTGAAAATCCCTTGAAGTGTTCAAACATGTTTTTCATTTACAAACACTTCTAGAGACTTTCATGAAAATGGTTTTTTGGCAATGGAGTTATAAGGATATTTAGGTTAGGGATAACCGTCCTATGATCCGCCAGAGCCGGAGGGATCTACCCAAGGATACTACCAATAGTTAGAATTAGAAGTCCTTAGGTATGATTAGAAAAAGGAGAAAATGAGAATCGGAGAAAGAAGGAGTTGAAGAATTAAAAAGAAAAGCAAAGAAAAGGGTGAAAAGAAATATCCCTCCAGATTATTCAACTTAGGACAGACACCGGGTTCAATTCATATGCTACTGGTTGTCACTTGATGACACCGGTATTGAAGATAAAAGTCGTCATGGACCCAGTGACGCATGTACTAAAACCTTCTTAGCCACTCAAGTTTCTCCCAACAGAAGCTTGTTTCATTCTCACAGGGAAGCCTATGTAAACTATCGGCCTTCTCCTAGAGATTGCTGGTATTGAAGAAGGAGACCCTCTCCCTTGTCTCCGCTCAGGAAAACCAAAGCGCACTATTGAGTCTAGAGCCACGAGATTCATCAAAAGATCTCATAGGTACACTTGACATTTCATCACTTGTTGTTCAACAATAAGAACAACAGTGGTACGTTATCGAGTCCTACACAGATTCTAGCAATCTGTCGAGAATATTTATGAGAGGTTCACTATTGTGATCCTCAGTGATTGAATGGAAACTCCTTCCAGGATCAACATCAAACAGCCCTGACAGCAGGTCACTTCGGTAACTCCCCGTGGATTACGCTTAGTGTGTCTCAAACGGTCTACATTCGCGAGGTGATGCTTCGGTGTACCTCAGCGACTCATCTGAACTGTAGGTGTACTTCGGTACATCGCGTTATCTCACTTGTGGGACTCCAGTTCAGAACGGCCTTTGTAAGAATTAGAGTTGTGTTTTCACACTATGCTGTTAACACTCTCGAAGTTCAAACTTGTAAGTGCCGGAATCTGCTTATTACTAACCTTTCTTATGTTTTCTTCTTATGGAAGCTCTGGAGCAGACTGATCGTGCATATTCTTCACATGCTCATACCAACATCATCACTAATGCAAGTTCTCTCTAAAGGCAACACAAAAGTCAGAATGATTCTTCGTCAATTCAAGTAATCTACAAAGTTAAAGACTAAGAGAACTTCGTCAATACTGTAATCCAATGTTAAAGAGCGTGTGAGCATGTTGAAGAAAGACGTGGAGACACTGGAGCAATGAAGCTGACCTAATGCAGACAACAACTACATACTATCACTACCATCACAAAGAACAAAGATCTAAGAACAAATAAAATGATGACGTCAAAGCAGAACTTTTCAAAGGAAACAATTTCTCTACACTGGGGAGATTGTTCAAATCAAGTAAATTCTTCTCACAAGAAAGAAGAATGTCAGAAGACGTCAAAGATACTATTACATCAGCACCTTCACTGTCTACATCATCAATCACTAACACTTAGGGGAGATTGTTGGAATCACTCCTAATCTAGAATTCAAGTGTTAGTAATTAATATGTAATAGTTAGCTTAATATGGCTTTTATGTTAGTAATCATGCCAAGGCTTATGTAGAAAGCCCATGAGCCTTAGCCCAAGTCCAATAAGGAAAGGAAGGGACTAGGAGTGTTGCCCTAGCTCCCTCTCCTATAAATACCTCTTGTAAACCCTCACTTGGGGGTTGGTTGTTCATTTTATCATATTACTTACGCATAACTATTCTTCATTATATTCGTGTGTGTGATAACTTGTTCATCCGATCTATCCTTCATCTCTACTTCTTATTTTGATGCTTGTGTTACTAATATGGTGACCTAACATGTACATTTTTTACAACTTCAACACAAGTTAAGCTTGTACAAGTAGCTCACCTTTCCTAATCCATATATTTTTAGGCTACACTATTGTGAAAAAAAATCATGACAGTCTACTTTGCTGAATTCAAGTTTTATGTTTTATTCGAGTTTTATGAAAGGCAGTCTTAACAGTAAAAAAGAGGCTCTATATATGTGAAATCAAGTCAAAATTTTGTGAACCTCAGTAAGCCAATCCACTAAGATGAATATCATTTTCACATTAAATTCAAGCTGGGAATCCAAACACTCATAAATATATAAGTTGTGAAGATATCATAGTATTTTTGACACACACATTATTAAGGTCTTTATAGATGTCGATATATATTGTGTTATTATGTAGAACATATTGAGACTATACTTTATACCCTTATTTAGTTATTGATACATTGAAGCTTACGTTAACTAACATCGAGGAAAGGAAAATGAATAAATAAACACTTGCCTCTGATATTTTGATTGTTCTCATGCCTGGTAGATTGGATCTTCTGTTATTAGTTAAATGTTGTATGATACACGCACTTGAAAAGTCTTGTGGTTTTGGTTAGTTACTCAACTTCTTTACTTTTTTTGTAGCTGATCCGTGGTGAATCACAAGTTAGGTTAAAGAATGAACCTGTAACATATAACATTACCAAAAGTTTGAATCTAACTATAGGTATATCATTTGTAACGCCCCGACCCGCCAAGGGTAAAGGAATCACAAATAATGGTGTCATATCAAAGCAAACACAAATAACCAAAAGAAGTCTTAACATAAATGCGGAAATAATCCAAGTCAAATGACTTCAATACATAGGTCCCAGCGGAAGCATAATAAACTTCAAACATAATATCCGAAATAAATAAGTCTAAAAATGGCATCATAAGAAATCAAAGCTAAATCTCTAAGGTAAGTCCACTCAAGCACTCATCCCAAAGCAACCCAGCTTCCAATGCTTAGATACCTGCCGCGGAAGAAAAGAAAAGTGCGGCTGAGCTTCAAAAGCCCAGTGAACAGATATGAAAGCAAAAGCGAATACTAAACGATAACGGATATGAAATAAAGTGAATGAGCGATAGCAAAATCATAATCATTTTCAAAGCATAAATCATAATTTCCAAAACAAAGTTTATAGTCAACTACCACGAGCCCAGAGCATATATCAGATCATATTCATATTCACATAAGGCAACATTTGTAGGGGAGACCTACCAGAGTTATGAAGGACGTGCATGCACGCAGCATCAATCATCAGATAACAGATAACATATAACAGATAACAGATAACAGATCTAGGATGCATCCATACGCCCCTTCCTACATATTCACAAATATGCTTCACCATCCAGAGACGTGGCAGAACATCACTCTACTGCCCTAGAGTCATATCAGAAGTGCATCACTGATACGGACATGGAACCCCCATGACTAGTTAAATATTTGGCTCGGGTGTCAGACTATCTTAGGTCAAATCAGAATGTCATAACTGACACAGATCATATTTTATCAGAAAATCATTCATATTTCCAAAATCATAGTTTTCATATCAGATAGTTCAAAATCAGATGTTTCATAATTCAGAAATCAGAGTTCAGATAAGCAATAGCTCAAACAAATCAGATTGGGATTCATAGCAAAGGCTTAGGAAACCCTAATACGAAAGAAAAACGTTAAAAGGAACCTTTACTGAAAAGGTCAGAATATCTGTACCTTATTCCAACGCAAATGATCAAAAAGCAGAAAGACGAAAGCAAAGGATTACTCCCTCTTCACAGAACCTATAGACATTAACGGTCGTCCACGTTATTTATAATTCCATAATCATCGAAATGATCTTTTAATATTTGGTATTCATACTTAATGATCTTCATACTTTAGGGTTTTATTAATGAGTCTTAAGTATTTTATAATTAAAGTTGTAGATTAGGGTTCGTTATGTCATTTATTAAAGTCTAGGGTTAAATGTGAAAATAGTTTATAAGTCATAACTCACACATGAAATAACGTATTACTATATTTAGCTCAAACCCTAATCGACTCTCATGTATGTTTTAGGGTTTTCTTATTCTTTAATATCTCATTAATATGCATTTACTTTATATGTTACGTCTTAATGACTCTCCACTTAACCTAATACGTAATTAATAACCATCTTTCCTTTTACACTTACCATACACGTTTATGATTTCATGTGACCACAAGTTATTAGGGTTTAGTATACTTTATGCGCTTTACATATTAAACTAGGGTTTATGTTTACGTGACCCTTACTTGTTTATTACACGTTCAAAACTCATGTATATATGTATTCGGTTCAACTAGGGTTTCGGCTAGCAAGTTATACGAAAGTCCTAGCTCATCTAAACATGTTACATATTCAAGTTATAATGTTTTACATAGGCCGAATAGATTACAAATGGTTCGGTCCTAACTCATGCATGTTTCGGCCTAGATTAACTCAACATACACATGACCCGATTCAATATTACATCTTACGTTACATGTCTCTTATTAGTTACAAGGCTTAATTCATTAAGGTTTGTCTTGTTTTTGATTTACACCTCTCGGCCACAAGAAAAAGAAAACAAAACGCGACCAAACAAAATATAGCTCGACATATACATGCAAGGTACGTTAAAGGAAGTCGAATAAACGTTATACCTTAACTCGTTTGAAGCAAAATCTCGACACCAAAGGGTGTATGAGTCTCGGCCGAACAAGAAGAAAGAAAAAGGAGAGGCAAAGCAAACTAGGGTTTCAATTTAATGATTATGTCTTATATTTATAGTAGTAGCATTTAGTTTAGGTTTAGGAAGAGTTGGGTTTGGGTTGGCTTGGTCCAACCGAGCACACAAGCTCAACCACAATGGGCTTTGGCCCTTGGTCTCACGAACACAAAACAAACGCCCCTCTTGGCTTCTCTTGGTCCTCGGCTTGGCGCAAAACAAAACAAAAGAAACGAGCCCGTCCAACAAATAAACGGCCCAACATTATTAGCAAAACATTTAAATCCTTGTCGTACCAAAGTCGTTCACGTAATTCTATTCGTTAAGTTTTATTTATTAGGTTTTTAATTTCGTAATTTATTATAAACGTGTTTTACGTATTTTTGTGATTCTTGGTTCCAAGGGTATTTTCGTCTTTATATATGTTTTAGATTTTCGGGTTTTACAACTCTTTCCCTCTAAAAAAAAATTTTCGTCCTCGAAAATTGAAATGAAACGAAACGAAAACGAGATGAGAACATACCGAACTTATTCAAAGAAATTAGGGCAACTAGCTCGCATCGACTCTTCGGTCTCCCAAGTAGCCTCACGCTCCGGGTGATTTTTCCAAAGAATCTTAACGAACGGAATGACTTTACTTCTCATAACTCTTTCTTGTCTTTCTAAAATAGCTTCTGGTTCTTCAGATAAAGACATATCGGATCGGATCTGATCAAACGGATACGAAGCAACGTGTAATGGATGATAGTTGTATCCCCTTAGAAGAGATACATGGAAAACATCATGAACATGCGATAACTGAGGCGGAAGTGCTAATCGATACGAAACTTCTCCTATATGCTCCAGAATTTCAAACGGACCAATGAATCGAGGACTGAGCTTGCCCTTGATTCCAAAACGTTTCACACCTCTAAACGGCGAGACTTTCAAAAACACACGATCACCAACTCGAAATTCTAAATCACGACGATGCTTGTCGGCATAACTTTTCTGACGAGACCTAGCCTCCTTTAACTTTTCTCTAGCAACAGCTACTTTCTCATTAGTGATCTCAATCATTTCCGGACCTTCGATTAGACGTTCACCTACTTCATCCCAACAAGTAGGTGATCTACATTTCCTTCCATAAAGAAGCTCAAACGGTGCTGCCTTAATGCTAGCATGCCAACTGTTCTTGTATGCAAACTCTACCAAACACAAATATTCATCCCAGCTGCCAGTCCATTCCAAAGCACAAGCCCTTAGCATGTCCTCTAAGGTCTGAATAGTCCTCTCTGACTGACCATCTGTTTGAGGATGAAAAGCCGTACTAAAATTAAGTCGAGTACCCCAAGCTTTTTGCAAACCTTTCCAGAAACGAGAAGTAAAACGCGGATCCCTATCTGACACAATAGCCGTCGGAGTACCATGAAGTCTAACTATCTCTTGCTGAAAAATCTCTGCCAATCTGCCAATACCATAATCCTTTCTAATTGGTAAGAAATGAGCAGATTTGGTTAGCCGATCAACAACCACCCAAATCGCATCATGCTTCTTCTTAGTAAGAGGTAGTCCAGTCACAAAGTCCATAGATATCTTATCCCACTTCCATGTCGGAATATCCAATGGTTGTAACAGTCCACTAGCTCTTTGATGTTCGATCTTCACTTGCTGACAAATCATACACTTCGACACAAACGTCGCCACATCTTGCTTCATGCCATTCCACCAGAAATACTGTTTCAAATCCCTATACATCTTGGTAGAACCAGGATGGATAGTGAAAGGAGAACTATGAGCTTCAGTCATAACTTTCTCACGAAGTACCTGATCATTGGGAACGCAAAGCCTATCTTCATACCATACAATTCCGTCGTTATCAACCTTAAACTCCATCTGTTTACCTTCTTCAACATTTTGAGCTACGGCCCACAACTCGCCGTCATCTTTCTGAGCTTCCTTAATTTGTAGTATAAGGTTCGACTCCACCTTCATACTAGCCCAGTATCCACCAATACCTCGTACGCACAACTCAACATCCAAACGCTCTAAATCACGAATGATCCTAGGCTCAATCTCAATACTTGCAAGCATGCCTGATTTCCGGCTAAGTGCGTCAGCAACTACATTAGCCTTACCAGGATGGTACTGAATGTTAGTGTCATAATCCTTAAGAAGTTCTAACCATCTTCTTTGTCTCATATTGAGTTCCTTTTGAGTGAAAATATACTTGAGACTCTTATGGTCGGTGAAAATATCACACGTCTCTCCATACAAGTAATGTCTCCAGATCTTCAACGCGAACACCACAGCAGCTAACTCAAGATCATGAGTTGGGTAATTCTCCTCATAAGGTTTCAGTTGCCTTGAAGCGTAAGCTATCACCTTACCATGTTGCATCAAGACACAGCCCAATCCTTTCTTAGATGCATCGCTATAGATTTGATATCCTCCAGAACCAGATGGAAGAGTCAAAATAGGAGCGGAAACCAACCTCCGTTTCAACTCTTCAAAACTCTTTTCTCTTTCATCCGTCCACACGAACTTTTCACCTTTCCTCATCAATTGGGTTAAAGGCAAAGCTAAACGAGAGAAACCTTCAACAAAACGTCGATAGTATCCAGCAAGTCCTAGAAAACTCCTAACCTCAGTCACTGTCGTAGGTCTTGGCCACTTAGTGATAGCCTCAACCTTAGACGGATCCATGGTTATACCATCAGCTGATACGATATGACCAAGGAAAGCGACTTGTCCTAACCAAAATTCACACTTCGAGAATTTGGCGTACAACTTCTTCTTCCTCAGAATCTCCAAAACTATCCGGAGATGTTGTTCATGCTCTTCTTCAGACTTAGAGTAAACTAAAATGTCGTCGATGAAAACAATAACGAACTTGTCGAGGAACTCATGGAAAACACGATTCATCAGGTCCATAAACACAGCAGGCGCATTCGTCAAACCAAAAGGCATAACGAGAAACTCATAATGACCATATCTTGTACGAAACGCGGTCTTAGGAACATCTTGCTCCTTCACACGTAGTTGATGATAACCAGACCTCAGATCAATCTTAGAAAAGAACTTAGCTCCTTGCAGTTGATCAAACAAATCGTCTATGCGCGGAAGAGGATAACGGTTTCGAATAGTAATACGGTTGAGTTCACGGTAGTCGATACATAAGCGCATACTTCCATCCTTCTTCTTCACAAACAAGACAGGTGCACCCCATGGAGAAACACTAGGTCGAATGAATCCATTCTCTATCATCTCTTGCAGCTGTTCCTTCAACTCCTTCAGTTCTACAGGTGCCATACGATACGGAGCTTTCGAAATCGGTTTAGCACCAGGAATCAACTCAATGCTAAACTCAACTTCTCGAGCTGGGGGAAGTCCAGGGAGTTCATCGGGAAAAACGTCGATGAATTCACAAACAACAGAAAGATTTTCAATGTTAGGACTCTCCAAAGATGTGTCCTTAACAGATGCTAGAAAACCTTGACACCCATGAGCAATCATGGTCCGTGCCTTCATAGCAGAAATGAGCTTAACAGATTTGAGTGGTTTAGAACCATAATAAACGAATTCAGGATGTTTTACGTCTCCAAAGATCACAGTTCTAGCATAGCAGTCGATGGAAGCTCTATGATAAGCCAACCAATCCATGCCTAGAATGATATCAAAGTCGACCATATCGAGAGGATACAGATGTGTAGGGCGAATACGATCATCAAAACGAAGAGGACCCTTAGCGTATTTATGATCAATGATCATGTGGTTTTTCATAGGCGTAGATATCGATAAGTGATTCGTTAGTGGTTGTGGCTTCATATTAAGTTTCTTAGCACATGTGACAGATATAATGGAGTGTGTGGCATTGGTGTCAAATAAAACGAAGACAGAATAATCATCAATAAAAAGAGTGCCCGTAATGGTACCTGAAGTATGCTCCGCCTGATTCCGAGTAGTAGCATAAACACGTCCAGTAGTAGGTGGCGGCTTGGTGTAGTTTCCAGGAATCGCCGGGTTCCTCTTAGGGCAATCCTTGATCTTGTGAGTAGTGGAACCACAAGAGAAACATCCACCAGTGGCCTTGAAACACGGTCCCGGATGAGCCTTTCCACAAGTAGTACAGATAGGTGGGGGAGGCAAAACTTCAGCTGTCCTTTGCTGACCAGAAGATCCTGAAGCACGACCCTGATTCGATCCTCGAGCCGACTGATCTTTGTTGTAACGCTGGTTATTGTTACCTTGATTCTGACGATTACTTCCATTCTTACCAGCAGCTCTGCTATCCTGACCCCTCGCCTCAGGGCGCCTAGAGTCCACATTCCTTTCCGACTGACCTCGCTGATCATAACCCTTATCCACTTGTCCCCTTGAATCATAACTCCTGCCAGTATTTCCCTTATACTCATTACTTTGAGTCCTACCTTGAATCCGATCACCATCGCGATTACGCTTGTTGTAACCCGAACCCTCATGAAAGATCTCAATGTTACGAGCTGCATCATTGCAGGCCGACACATCCTCATACTCAGTGTTAAGCAGTCGGTCGAACACCCACTTCTTCAGTCCCCATTTGAAATGCTTAGCTTGGCGCCTACCATCTCCAGCAATCGCTCCAACAAAGCTTACCAACCTCATAAACCTACTCATGTACTCATTGGAGTTCTCATTATCAAACTGGTAGATCGCCTGATAATCCCTCTCATACCTTTGCTGTTCAGCATCAGGGAAGTAACGGTTATAGAAGATAGTCCGAAACTCCGCCCAAGTACAAGTAACAGCGAAAGCATCTCCTCCTCGTGCTTGTTTCAATGCTTTCCACCAATTCAAAGCATCACCTTCCAATTTGAATGCAGCTAAACGAGTCTTAAATCCATCTCCACAACCCAGTACTTCAAACAGCTTCTCAACATGAGTGATCCAGTCCTCAGCTTCAGTGGGAGTAGCAGCAGTGCTAAAAGAAAGAGGCTTGAGCTTACCGAAACGCTCGAGCCAAGTATGTATGCCGATGGGTTGAGCACCTCCACCGCTTCCCGAAGGTTCACCAGTCTGATTTCGAATATTGTTGATCACCTGTTCCATCATCTCAGGTGTAGTCAAACCAGGGAAAAGAGAGTTGAGAGCATTCGCAATCGCAGCATCCATGTTAGGAGCATCATCGTCTCCATCCAAATTATGACGAGTTCGAACCATCTGAAGGATATTCAAATGATTAGCAAAAGAACAAAGGTGAGATACGAAATGGAAGTTCGCAGAAGGAAACCTAAGTCTACCCAATCCTCACAGGTCAAATCCTAACTCTAAGGGATAACCTAAGGTTCTTATGTTCACAGGTCCTGACTACAAGTCCTAAACCTGGGCTCTGATGCCATAAATTGTAACGCCCCGACCCGCCAAGGGTAAAGGAATCACAAATAATGGTGTCATATCAAAGCAAACACAAATAACCAAAAGAAGTCTTAACATAAATGCGGAAATAATCCAAGTCAAATGACTTCAATACATAGGTCCCAGCGGAAGCATAATAAACTTCAAACATAATATCCGAAATAAATAAGTCTAAAAATGGCATCATAAGAAATCAAAGCTAAATCTCTAAGGTAAGTCCACGCAAGCACTCATCCCAAAGCAACCCAGCTTCCAATGCTTAGATACCTGCCGCGGAAGAAAAGAAAAGTGCGGCTGAGCTTCAAAAGCCCAGTGAACAGATATGAAAGCAAAAGCGAATACTAAACGATAACGGATATGAAATAAAGTGAATGAGCGATAGCAAAATCATAATCATTTTCAAAGCATAAATCATAATTTCCAAAACAAAGTTTATAGTCAACTACCACGAGCCCAGAGCATATATCAGATCATATTCATATTCACATAAGGCAACATTTGTAGGGGAGACCTACCAGAGTTATGAAGGACGTGCATGCACGCAGCATCAATCATCAGATAACAGATAACATATAACAGATAACAGATAACAGATATAGGATGCATCCATACGCCCCTTCCTACATATTCACAAATATGCTTCACCATCCAGAGACGTGGCAGAACATCACTCTACTGCCCTAGAGTCATATCAGAAGTGCATCACTGATACGGACATGGAACCCCCATGACTAGTTAAATATTTGGCTCGGGTGTCAAACTATCTTAGGTCAAATCAGAATGTCATAACTGACACAGATCATATTTTATCAGAAAATCATTCATATTTCCAAAATCATAGTTTTCATATCAGATAGTTCAAAATCAGATGTTTCATAATTCAGAAATCAGAGTTCAGATAAGCAATAGCTCAAACAAATCAGATTGGGATTCATAGCAAAGGCTTAGGAAACCCTAATACGAAAGAAAAACGTTAAAAGGAACCTTTACTGAAAAGGTCAGAATATCTGTACCTTATTCCAACGCAAATGATCAAAAAGCAGAAAGACGAAAGCAAAGGATTACTCCCTCTTCACAGAACCTATAGACATTAATGGTCGTCCACGTTATTTATGATTCCATAATCATCGAAATGATCTTTTAATATTTGGTATTCATACTTAATGATCTTCATACTTTAGGGTTTTTTTAATGAGTCTTAAGTATTTTATAATTAAAGTTGTAGATTAGGGTTCGTTATGTCATTTATTAAAGTCTAGGGTTAAATGTGAAAATAGTTTATAAGTCATAACTCACACATGAAATAACGTATTACTATATTTAGCTCAAACCCTAATCGACTCTCATGTATGTTCTAGGGTTTTCTTATTCTTTAATATCTCATTAATATGCATTTACTTTATATGTTACATCTTAATGACTCTCCACTTAACCTAATACGTAATTAATAACCATCTTTCCTTCTACACTTTACCATACACGTTTATGATTTCATGTGACCACAAGTTATTAGGGTTTAGTATACTTTATGCGCTTTACATATTAAACTAGGGTTTATGTTTACGTGACCCTTACTTGTTTATTACACGTTCAAAACTCATGTATATATGTATTCGGTTCAACTAGGGTTTCGGCTAGCAAGTTATACGAAAGTCCTAGCTCATCTAAATATGTTACATATTCAAGTTATAATGTTTTACATAGGCCGAATAGATTACAAATGGTTCGGTCCTAACTCATGCATGTTTCGGCCTAGATTAACTCAACATACACATGACCCGATTCAATATTACATCTTACGTTACATGTCTCTTATTAGTTACAAGGCTTAATTCATTAAGGTTTGTCTTGTTTTTGATTTACACCTCTCGGCCACAAGAAAAAGAAAACAAAACGCGACCAAACAAAATATAGCTCGACATATACATGCAAGGTACGTTAAAGGAAGTCGAATAAACGTTATACCTTAACTCGTTTAAAGCAAAATCTCGACACCAAAGGGTGTATGAGTCTCGGCCGAACAAGAAGAAAGAAAAAGGAGAGGCAAAGCAAACTAGGGTTTCAATTTAATGATTATGTCTTATATTTATAGTAGTAGCATTTAGTTTAGGTTTAGGAAGAGTTGGGTTTGGGTTGGCTTGGTCCAACCGAGCACACAAGCTCAACCACAATGGGATTCGGCCCTTGGTCTCACGAACACAAAACAAACGCCCCTCTTGGCTTCTCTTGGTCCTCGGCTTGGCGCAAAACAAAACAAAAGAAACGAGCCCGTCCAACAAATAAACGGCCCAACATTATTAGCAAAACATTTAAATCCTTGTCGTACCAAAGTCGTTCACGTAATTCTATTCGTTAAGTTTTATTTATTAGGTTTTTAATTTCGTAATTTATTATAAACGTGTTTTACGTATTTTTGTGATTCTTGGTTCCAAGGGTATTTTCGTCTTTATATATGTTTTAGATTTTCGGGTTTTACATCATTGTTGTCTAGTTTATAGATATCAGAATTACCGTTCAGTAGAATCTCATAGTTAATAATAGTGCATATGTTTCATATATCTACATAATTCTTGAACTATTACATTCCAAATTTCTCATCAAAACGACAAGACCTCAACTTGATATGTCAAAAGTACATCACATCCAAGCAATGCCATGCCTAAAAAAACAAAAACTTAAAGCTTATCACATAGGTTTCAAAATACATGATGCAAATCCCGAATTCATTATCATGAGTATAAGGATAACATTATAACTACCACTGGGGCATTGCCCCATCGCAAAAATCCGGTCGACCAGTCATTGCATGTACATTTTTTACAACTTCAACACAAGCTTATCACATAGGTTTCAAAATACATGATGCAAATCCCGAATTCATTATCATGAGTATAAGGATAACATTATAACTACCACTGGGGCATTGCCCCATCGCAAAAATCCGGTCGACCAGTCATTGCATGTACATTTTTTACAACTTCAACACAAGTTAAGCTTGTACAAGTAGCTCACCTTGCTTAATCCATATATTATTAGGCTACACTATTGTGAAAAAAAATCATGACAGTCTACTTTGCTGAATTCGAGTTTTATGTTGTACGATGTCATGAAATGAGATCCGGAGTATATATAGTCTGACATTCGATTATCAAAGAACAAATTTTCTAAATAAATTGCCTTGAAAAGATTACAGAGGTTACATGTATCACATAACCAAAATTTTTTGATTATAACAAATAATTAATCCTCAAGGTAATTACAAGTAAAGCTACAAGAGACCACCATGGTTCATGATGAGCACATCTAATCTCCGCAGTAACAAAGGTTGTGTGGCACAAAGACACCATCAAACTGATTTGACTTTGCGTGATGGAGGGTGACGGAAAAGACTAATGAGATCATCAAGACCCTATTCAAAGATATCGTGTCAGTGTTTCGTCTCCCACCTCAAAAATGCAGTAAAGAGAAAGATCATACATACCCTGGTAGTTATCACGAGTAAACTGAAAAGGGTGATCAAGTATGATCCAAGACCAAGCAGCAAAAGCAAGTCAAATGTCACACTCGCCACCTGCAATAGACTCAAGGTGATTTGTGGTTAGCTTTCAAAAACTTTATTGAAACTCTTTAATATACAAAGCATGGTAATTTTATTTTACAGCCTTACAGGTAGAAATCAATAGATCGTTTCAGGTTTATGTCTACTTCTACGGGTCAAACCGGTAAAAAAATGGAAAAAAGAAAGAGGGACCAACTTCACCTAATAGATCTGCAAGGTGCTAACTATTGAATCATAGAAGGTGAACATCCCATCAAGTACGTCATGTTACAAATTTACCTCTACAACATGATCTGCTAATTCCTGTAAATGACGAATAAGACTGTAAGAGACTGTCTGAATAAAGAAAAATGAGCTTAATCCGTAATCCAGAAAAGTAAAGGTCATTCAAGCAGACGCAAAAAGAAAAAATAGTAAATAGGGCTCCATAGTCAATACCTTCTTTAATGCCGTAATAAATGCACTGTCCTTTGAGAGAAAAGGTGATACTCAAGGTGTTCTGGACATAAGGTCAAGCCATGATCGTATGTAAGAAGGATTGACTGCCAAACTACTGTTATCAGCAAAAATATTGATATTCTTCCCTTGTTGACCATAAATATGCCTCTGCACAACAAAATTCAGATATGATTGAGCTCACGTTACATGCAAACGAGTGAAAGGTACTTAATGTAATATGCATATGTGTGCATAGTAATAGTTTGATTTTTAATAGAACGTTTAGAACTATCTGCAGGTTCCAAAATAGACAACGTAAAAATAATAAAGAATATTAGTCTTACCGCTAGACTCTCAGCGGACACCTTTACACTCTTAACAACTGCAGCTTCATTGACAAACTCTCTTATGCAAAGGAAAAAAGTAACACAAAAAGCAAAACGATCAGCAAAATAATTTACCTAATCATATGATTTATCTAGACGGTAAAATTGGAATAGATTTTGAGATTTCACCTGTTATCAGAAAGACCTCCAGTACTTTCCAGTAAATCCGGTGGAGCTGAAAGTCTAGAAAGTGTTGCTGCAGTAACTCTCAATCTCGAAAACTGTTCATGCTCCCAAGCTACCTGCATGTAGTAACCTTTAGCATAAATCATGATGGATCTAGACACACTCCTTGTGTCAATGATATTTTGTATGATATTAGTAAGCACGCGGAATTTACTTAGTAATACTTAGAAGATGGATTGTATAATATATTGTATGAGAGTAAACACAGATTAAACACAAAACTCAAGCTCCAATATTATTAATGAATAATACGAGTGATCTTAGTATCACTAGGGTTACACCTTGAAGCTTTCGTAGGTAAATTAACAAGTACCTAAGACAATGACCTAGGACCTCCTTTTATACAACAAGGAGTCCTTTACAAGATAAGTATAAAGCTAACATAATAGAATATACACAAGATCTATTCTATACTTATCTAGACGCGTTTAACTAAACATAAACTGATAGCAGTGGTAATAATGAACTGGCAGTGGGAATACGTTTCCACTGCTAGTGTTAATCTCAGCAGTGCAAACCACAACTATCTGTGGTAACAGATTATTCCCAACAATCCTCCCCTAAACTTATGATTTCTCTGCAAATCAATAAGTTTCTTCAATATACATTATCTTCAAGGATTTGGGGAATTCAATCAAACACTTCACTTCTTCTCTCTTAACTTATGTATAGCTCTTGAACATTGATCTTGAAGTCTTTGTAACAATGCTCTGACCTTTTCATTGTCTTCATTAAGTCTTATTGGTAAGGTTAACATCACTGTAAGAGCTCCAGCTCTAAGTGGATATTCTTTCTCAGCAAGCATGAAAAAGTCTTCTCCATTAGTCGTAGAGACATGATGAACTTCACATGAATCATAGTAAAACCATTTAGTACCAAAACTTGTGAATAAGGTTTTCCAGAAGTCATCATCAACATTTGGTTCATAGAGCCTTCTAAGATTCACCCATAACTACATTTCCTTTGTATCTTTGAGATCTTGAGCATTAAACCTTTCTTGTACTAATCTCTATAGTGTATTAAGGTCATCTATGTCAAAAGCTTTAATAAGATCTTCAAATGTCATGAATGATGAAGTTTCAACTCCCAGCCTTGTGATCTTCTAGGATGAAGCAAAATTGCTAGCAGTGAAAACTTCCCAATCAATAATAGGATGTCTTACTTGCAGTGGATCTGGATAAAAATCTTCTTCTACTATCATCATCATTCCAGTCAGTTGTTCTTCAGTGAACTTCTGAGTAGGAATTTCCTTCTCAGTAGACATTACTTGATTTTCATCAACCTTAGTCTTCTTAACAGTTTGAGAATCACTTACTTTGGCCTTTCTCTTCAATCTAGGAACCCTTTTTGCTTCTTATTCAGAACCCATTGGAATAAAAGCTTTATCTTGTCTTAGAACTCTGTAATAAGCTCTTTCAACTTGATCATCAGGCATTCCTTTAAATTGATGCTTCTTCCAATTACGAACATGACAACAATAAGTCTTCATGTATGCAAGTATTTATGCCTTGGTTGGTTGTCTTGGTTTTTTCTAGCCCTTTCCCTTTTTGACTAAATTGATCACATCTTCAAGTGCTTGATTGTTCTTCATTTGAATAAAATCCTTCAACTGAGCTGTTCTTTGTCCCTCAGTTAAGGATGCATCAGCTATCAGGTCAATTGCCTTCTTCTTGATTTCTGGATTATTAGCAATCAAGAATTCAATATCATCTTCAGTAGGAACATAACTAAACTCTGGAGTCTTCTCTCTAAAAATTGTAGGTTGAACAGTGGAAAGTGGATCAACAAAATCTTCCATTCTATTCAATCTTTTAGCTTCCAAAAAGCTTGCAACTTCCATTTCTTGCAATCTCTTCTTCTCATCAACTTGTTTTTCTGCTATCTTCTCTACAAGATCTCTATGAAGAGCAATCTGAGTTTGTCTTTTCTTTGAAATTTTGATTCCAGTTTGCTTGACATCTTCCATAACTGCTTTACCCTTGTCTTTCTTCAAATTATCAAATTCTTCACTTGCAGTGGCAAAAGTTGGCTCTGCAGTGGAAATAACATCAGTGGTAAAATCAGTTGCAGTTTGGAAAATGTCTTGATCTTCAAGTTTCTCTCCATGAGTTTCAGTTTCCTTTGCTCCTTTACTTGTATTTCCTTCATCTTCAAAATCAATTTTCCTCCCCTCAGTGTCAGCACCTGTGTTCCTCCCCTGTTTGGAAGAATTTCCCAAATCATGATCAGCTGAATCACCATTAGTAGGTGAGGATGAAGATGAAATCACTAGCTTTGCAGTCCTCTTGTGATGTTTCAACCCTTGTATCTCTTCCTTTAAAGTCTGAATCTCTTTCTTTAAGTATTTAATATCTTTGACATGCTGCTGCTTGACTTGAGTCAAAGACTTCTGTAAAGATTCAACCTGCTTTGCTAACTTGGTACATAAAACCATCAATTCCAATTGGTTCACACTGCCCTCATCACTTCCAACTGTGTTACCTGTTGGGAGAGGTGAATCATGGGGCAAAGGTTCAGAGTCCTCCCTAGTTGGACTAGGTTGAAGTCTAGAACCACCACTACTTGTTCCTAGACCATAAGGTTCAGAAACTTGTTGTGTTGTCATGAGAGGAGTTGACTGTTTAGGCCTTCTCTCATAGGTTCTTGAAACTGGTGGGGTATAATCAATGTTTGGAACATTAATTATGGGTGTGTTTTGTTCAGTTGAAATTTTAGCAAGCATTTGGGGTAGGAGAGGTGTAAAAATCATATTGCCATCTTTGTTCAAAATTTGAAAAACTTTAGGCTTTAGGCAACTGATTTGATAAACATTAGTGTGGGGTTGCAGTTGAAACTCATTTAGCACTGCTTGCACAAACCTTGGATACATTAAAAATTTGGTTTTACTCTATACATTGCCTTTCATACTTGTAAAAATATAATTTGACCAATTGAAAATCTTATCAGTGATTAGACAAGCCAAAGGAGAAGCCATGGTTGAACTAAATTGCTCATAAGATGTTTTCTTAGGACTAAGATAATGCAACAGAGTATGAATCAAAAATATCCATTGGGGACAAAAACCACTCTTTTTGAAAGTAGCCTTTTTTTCAGTGGTATCATACCCGATGGATGATAAAGTATCATGAATTTTGGGCATAGGTAATGTGATGAGACCATGGAGATCACCCAATTGGAGTACTCTCCTCAAGGATGCCTCAGTAACATCAATAGTTACCCCATCCACAGTGGCTCTTAGAGCATCAACTATTTCATGTGTATCTCCAATCTCAAGTGTTATGGACTTAGCAGTAGTCCAAAACTGTTTGATTTGAGAGATATAGATTGTGGGTTTTAAAAGCAAAGCATACCTTATATGAGAGGTATTGCGAAAGTCCACAATTTGATGAAAAACAGGGCCGCTCTTCTCATTAGACTTTTGTAGGTAGGCCACGAGGTTGTGCTCATCTGCGAACTTCAAAGATGCCATAGTAACTTTTGATGAAAAACAAGATTATGTCAGTAAGAATGAAAGAATTAACGAGCCAATTGAAAGAGAAAGATATATAGGGTTAGGGTTTAGAATTATTGCACAAGTAAAATTATCTTTAGAAAGTATTAAAATATGGAAAGTAGATAATTCCCTTAAAATATTAACCCTATATAAATAACAAACAGTGGTTACTTTCAACGGCTAGTAAAAATTAGTTGCTGACACAATCAGTTGTAACGGCTAGAACAACAGTGGTAAAATAACACTGTCAGTGGTAACTGTGAACTAGCAGTGGTAATTTTTCACAAAAATTTCAAAGAGCAATGGTAAATGAAATCATATAAAACTAGACTACTCTTATCATAGTTTTTAGCAAACTACCAGCTATCAACGGATTTGATTTGTCTTTACCATGAGCCGTTTGCTATGGACTAGCCAACTCTTAATCATAAAGAATATGGTGAGTTGATAACCATATAGTTTTTGGTAAACTATCAACATAAACGGATTTGTTAAGTCTTTACCAGTAGCCGTTTGCTCTTGACTAGTTGATTCTTATGTGTATAAGACATGGTGAATCAATAACCATTTGTTGTGTATCTCAGATATACACCTTTTACATTCAACTCCTATCAAACCTTGGTTATGTTTTTGTAAGACATAGAAATAACCAACTTGATATTAACCAAAGTTTCATTAACCAACCCAAGTAAAATATCTTTCAAAGTCAACTTGATAATATCTATATTTACTCCTTAACCTACCAAAATAGGAAAAAGTAAATATTCTCATTAAATAAACCTTTCAACCGACCTTGTCTATATAAGGAGGCTTGACTTGTTGAAATCTTCATCAAATAACATTCAAACATCCAAGAACCCTAAAACAATCATGAGAAATCCCTCCAATATCATCAACATCTCTTCAGACTCAGAAGAAGAATATGTAATTGAGTCAGAGTCATCCTCTAAAGCATCAGGATGGTGTGGATACTTTCCACCAGAAGCTGGCTCTTCATCCAAAAGGTATACCAAAGAAACTGATAAGCGTATGCCTGCAGCTAAGCCTGCAGCTAAGCCTGCAAAATCTCTTGAGTTCTACTCCAGCTCATCTGATGATGAGGCGAATGACGAGACCTATTCCATGGCTAAAGATTTGCCAAAAGCTCTTTCAATAGCACTAGAATCATCTATCTCCAATTTGAAGCAGATATCCATCCTAACAAGGTCTACAATGCTACCAAAGCATGCAATCCAAGAAACAAGCATGACTATGTGGGCAAAGGTAAGAAACCAATGGAGTAGCTGAAGTTAGGTGTAGGATGTACTAGGTTTCAGTCTTTTGTGTTTTGATGATAATAAGAACTTTCACTTTGATTGTAATGTATCACATTATATTAATGAAGTTCCTTTGTTTTACCTTTTTCCACTGTTAGCATATTACCACTGGTTGCAACATAGTTCCCACTGTAAAGTAATTTCTGTATAAATATCAGTGGACAACTAGATAGAATCTAAACAACCTTCGAGCATCGATTCATCAAAGAGTAACCATTCAATGTAAATAAAGAATCCTTCAAATCTGCAACTAACAAGCATAAATCAAACACTGGAATCACTGTTGAGTTTTTGGCAATGGTAAGTGTATAGCAAGAAATGAACATAGCAGTGGCTATACTCAATAAAGTCAACTCATAAGCATTGATACACTTTCCAAGGCCATAGGACTCCAATTTACTTCTCAACCATTTACACCTTCCCCTCATTAACTTCTTGAATCCAACATATTTAACAAACCATTTAACACAAACCACTCAAATCACATACTCCAAAGCTTTCACTCTTAAAGATCATTTTTCCAACAACACCATGAGTCAATCAAGTCCAATCAATCTTTCTTCTAGCATCTCATCTGATAGTTCATGGGATGACTTTGTGTTGAAAAACCCTGGGAGAGTTGAAAAAGAAGAGTATGAGAAGGTTGTATCCAGGAAGAGAAAACATTCAATTGTTCTTTCAAATCCTTTTCCTGCTGGTCCTTCATCACTACAACCAGAGCCTCAGGATGCATTAAACAAGGAAGATAGCTCAGAGATCAGCTCCTATGTATCACCATATGTGGATACAGATGATGAGACCTCTGGAAGAGTCCTGAGTGTTCCCCCTCTTGCATCAATAGCTCCTTCTGAAGAGCTTCAACCATCACCTTCACTGCCATTGCTATCAGCACCTCCATCAGCAGGACCTTCATCATCCTCACCACCAGTCAGAGAAGTGGTAAGGGGGTTAGCATGTCCTAGGGTGTACGAGTGGATTAACATGTGTGGGGCTCCGAAGGTGATGCCAAGCTGGGGCTTTCCCAAGGAGTCATAGATGATAGATGGTGGGTAGGAAGGGGATGGGTTAGGAATCTTGTGTTTAGAACAGGTTGTTGGTAGTAGTTTTCAGTTTATGTTGTAATGCTTGTAATCAGTACTTCATGGATGTAACTGCTGCACTTAGAGTGCAGTCTTGTGAAATAATAATAATAATCCATGTTTTCCTTTATTTTTAGTATTCTTGCATCACACATTATGTTCCACTAACTTCATTATCAAACCTGATAAACTGTCCATCATGATGCTCAAAATCTGAAAGATAGGGCTTGTTGCCAGTCATGTGCCTTGAACACCCACTATCTGTATATCCTTGATCTGATCTTTTTGTCCTTGGATGTTCCTGCACATAAGAGTAAAGAGTTAGTTTCTTTTGGGGACCCAAGCCATGATTGACTTGGATCTGCATCGTGTATCAATATAGTTAAATCTATCAAAGGTCATTGATACACCATTGGGATTGGTTGTAGAGGTATTTTCTTTAGGTTTCCATTCCCAACGTGCTGAGGCCTTCACAGCATTGCCCATGTCCCCCCTTTTCTTGTTTACAACCCTTGCAGTGGTAACTTTTGAATGAGCAGTGGTAACTGCTGGTTACTTTTTAGGCACCCACTGTTGGTTATAATTAAACTTTTAAGCTTGAAAAGTTCCTTTTCCTGTTTGTGCAGATTTTGCAAAAGTTGTTTTGAAGTTTGCACTTTTAACAGGTGACTTAGGATGAGCAATATTAACAGTTTTAGCAGTGGCAAAAGTTTTGAGCCCACTTCTAAGTTGAACTGCTCTTGGGACCATTTTTCAATGTGTGTTAGGGTGTACATTATGTTGAAACTTGTTAGACTCCACCCTTTTATTCCCATATTGTAAGATATTGGATTTCACATACACATCAAACCATAACATAAAGTAGGCGTACAAGAGGTTTTTAGAGAGAGAAAGTTAGAGGTTTGGGAACTTTAGTGAGAGAAAGAAATATCTTATTATGAGCTTCAACTCTCTACCTTGGAAGGTAGAGAGTATTTATAGTCTTACAATAAAACGCCACACAACGGGCTGTGGATCAGGCATACAGTGGGTAAAGACCCGTTCGTCCTCCATGGTGTTACTTAACTAAATACTACTTAGCTTAAAAGAACTACGACTACGAGCTTTCTAACGATTACATATACTAGAGGTGACCGACTCTTTAATACTTGGAATTTCTAATTCCTAACAATCTCCCCCTAAGAGAGGTCACCTCAAACATATACTAAAATTACATTGAATACAAACAGATATTACATTAAAAAATTGTTCTTGCATTCTTGATGAAGCACTTTGCTCCGAAGCTCGTAGTCATTGATTCTTCTCATTGCATGTTTGGTTAATCCAAGTGGAGGTCTTTTACTGATCCACGTGATAATAATTTTGAGCCAACTTTTGAGATCATCAGCTAACAAAAATCTCTGAGACATCCATTGTGGTGTTGGTATTATGTGATGTTGTGACTTTCGGACCGACATGCTCACATTCTGGATCATGATATCTTCTCATCAGAGTAGCGGAAGCTTTCGTTGATTCATGATATTGGCAGCAGCGTAGCAGAAGCATGGAGTGAAAATATCAAATTCATTGATGCACTTATCATGATTTCTTGAGAAATGAATGTATTGTGTGAGCATGCGGCTATGGATTGACCGCTTCATTCTGATCAGCTGAAAACGTCGGGTGTACCTGCATAAAACAGTTAGCAATAAAGCGCACAAAAGTGTCTTTGATCACTTTCGTTGAATTGAGGTACACGGCCCACAGTTCCCCGTTGATCAGTACAAGTACTGCCTGTGATCAGGTATAATTCCGAAGAATTTCCTTGACAGGGTTTCGCAGCTGCTCTAGTTGTTCTCAAATCGGAACGTCTCAAAGAAGACAACACGGAGTGAATGAACCAGCGAATAGAAATTCACTGATTGATGAAAAGAGATTTGAAAAACAATCATGTATCGCACAATAGAAATTGTTTTTGCAATACAACGAAGGTTTTAATGAAAATCAATTATCAATCATAAACACCTTTTGATTTGAAATATTCATACATGGTCGATGTGCTAAAGGAAAGATTTTTTAAGCACAATGATCGGTTTTTCAAAGGTATCCGTCAATCCATAACTTGAACCAGGATTGATTCAAAAGATTGAATCGCTCCATTGTTTATGTTCAGTTGTCACATGGTTGATCTATTGAATAGATCTCACATGTCACCTACCAGGAGCTTGTTTGATGTTGGCTCCAGAAGGCTTTCTATCTTCATTGTGAATATGTATGCATATCACTCGGATGTTCTGGAAATACCACAAGGATAATGCGTAGGACTCAAGATATAATCTCTCTTTCCACATTGTGTGAAACAGAGAGTCTTCATTGAAAGTGTCCTAATGAGATTTATGGATGATCTCGTGGCTCTAGACTCAATTTGTGCATATTTGGATCCTGTATCGGAGACTGGGGAGAGGGTCTCCTACTTCAAAATCAACAATCTCTAAGAGAGAGTCGATAGATAATTTCGGTTCCCCGTAAGAATGAAACAAGTCCTTTTAAGAGGAACTTGAGTGGTTTGGGAAGTTGTAGTGCAGTGCGTCACTGGGTCCATGACGTCTTGTCTTCAATACCAGTGTTACCTTGGTAACCACCAGTAGCAAATGAATTGAACCCGGTTTCTGCCCTAAGGTTGAATAATTGGAGGGCTATTTGTTTTCACCCTTTTCTCATTCAATTATTTTTCATTCTTCAACCCCTTCAGTGCTTACCGAGACTTCATAGCTAGAACCTTGTTAGGTTTATTCCAGTACTAGCTCGGACTCAGTCCGCACTCTTCCCATATCTCATTTTTCTCCTTTTTCAATATACCTAAGGACTTCTACACTATCTAGTGGATTGTCCCTGGGTAGATCCCTCCAGTTTTGGCGGATCATAGGAACAATTACCTAACCTTATCATCCTTATATCACCATACATAAAGTAAAGTTGGTCGGTTTATTTGGTATTGTTCATCTGCCATTGGAACCAATTGAAAAACCATTTGAAAATCAATCCAGATACTTGTGATATATTATTAAAGCATTTTGTACCTGAATTGTTTTTTATATCTTTAGAACAAGAGCTCCCCCTCAACATGTGCATCAAGTGTTTGAAATCGTTTTGCACACAGAGGCAAGAGAAAGAATTAACTTCTTTGATAACCATATTCAAAAAATATCAACATCACTTCCCTTATCAAATCAAGTAGATAAAGCATTTTGAGGAAGGATGAGGTTTTCATAAGCTTGCTCCCCCTCAATATGAGCATAGATATTTGAAAATATTTTGCACATATTAGGAAAAGACTGCACATAGAGATAAGTTGATCACGTTTCAAATATCTGTGGTTTAAGATAGATGCTCCTCCTCAACATGTGCATGGAAAATTTGAAATCGTTTGGCACATGTGGGAAAGGAGAGCTTGTACATCCTTATAAAACCATTTACCGAATTATCAGTTTAAATCCAATTTAAATCATGAATTCTCCCCCGATCACAATTATCAAGTCATTTGAGATTTGTGATCACTGTAGATTTAAATTAAATTTGAAAGCTTTTAAGGAGAATTGTGACTTGATTATGAAAACGTTTTAATTGATAAGGATCGGATTTTGAGACTTTAAACTCCATTGAATAAACATGCATGATTATCTTTTGAAACTAATTGTATGGCAAATAACTTTTTGATTTAATTGAAATCATTCTCCCCCTCAATCAATGACATAAGTTGTTGATTGAGAGATAGATATTTTGAGAAACTTTTAAGTCCAGATGATTATCAAAAATAGAGTTCGAGTTATTTTTCAAAACAACTAGTTTTCATTAGATAGTAAGGATTAGTTTAAAGAATCAGAGCAAGAAATTTGAAAACCACGAAAAAGTATGGCTCTGTTCTGTCTTTGAAAAGCGGGTTACTGCCTGAGATGACAATAAACTATTTTTTTCTCTTTCTCCCAAAAATATTTTTTTGATTTTTTGAATTTTTTTTTTTTTTTTTTTTTTTTTGAAAATTCGAACAACATCTAAAGTCCCGTATCATTCTTTGAATGACAGCATCAAGACCGTAGATATAATCGAATCAAGAAAAACATGACAAAATGACAATATTTTTTTTGAAGATTTTTCGAATTTTTCAAATTTTTATGGATTTTGAAAGTTTTATATTTTTCTATTTGATTTTTGAAGGTTTTATAATTTTGTATTTTGTTTTTCGAATAGATATATACAAGAGATAGATGAAAGAAACCTTTTACTCCTCTTCTTCCTCTTGAAGACGTTTGAGAGTTTCTGGTTGAAGGCTTTTAAGGCCAAGTCGTGGAAGAATAAACTCAAAACATTCTCTAGGAAGAGCTTTGGTGAAGATGTCTGCTAATTGGTATTCAGTCCTCACAAAGTAAAGTTCCACCACACCGTTTTCCACTTGTTCCCTGATGAAATGATGTCGAATGTCGATGTGCTTTGCTCTTGAGTGTTGTACGTTGTTGCATGAGAGAGCAATAGCACTTTTATTATCACATTACAGAGGGATTTTTTTAAATTCAATGCCATAGTTAGATAATTGGGATCTCATCCATAGGATTTGAGCACAACAAGATGACATGGCTATGTATTCAGCCTCTGTAGAGGAAATAGAAGTACTTATTTGCTTCTTTGAAGACCAGCTCACAAGCTTATCACCCAAAACCTGTGCACCTCCAGACGTACTTCGACGAGTATCTTGACATCCTGCATGATCAGCATCTGCATAGGCTGTTAGTGACATACCGGTGTCCTTCGGGTACCAAAGTCCCATATTGATGGTTCCTTGGAGATACCGAAAGACCCGTTTAACTGCTTCAAGGTGCTTTTTAGTAGGCTTAGCCTGGTATCTAGCACACATGCAAACAGCGAACAAGATGTCAGGTCTACTAGCTGTGAGGTACATCAGGGATCCAATCATACTACGATATTTTGTTTGGTCTACCATGATCCCTGAGTGGTCCTCATCTAGTTTGGTACGTTCAATCATGGGAGTGTCAACAGGGTCACTTGAATTAAATCCAAATTTCTTTAAAATCTCATTTGCATATTTAGATTGATTTATGAAAATGCCTCCGGGACTTTGTGAAATTTGTAGTCCTAAGAAAAATGACATTTGTCCCATCATTGACATTTGAAATTTAGAACCCATTTCATTTGAAAAACGGTCACACTCATTGGGGTCAGTCGAGGCAAAGATGATATCATCAACATAAATTTGAACATGAATTAAATGTTTGCCTGACTTCCTGGTGAACAATGTTGGATCAACTGCTCCTTGCTAAATCCGGTAGATAGAAGAAACTTTGATAGCGTATCATACCATGCCCTTAGAGCTTGCTTTAAACCGTAAAGAGCCTTCTTCAAACGATAAACGTGAGTAGGATGCTCTTGATTCACAAATCCTTCCGGTTGGCTGACGTAGACGACTTCTTTAAGATCTCCGTTCAGAAATGCCGTCTTTACATCCATCTGATAGACTACCATGTTCTTACTAGCAGCATTAGCCAAAAAGATTCTGATTGCCTCGATTCGAGCAACTGGAGCAAAAGATTCTTCAAAGTCAATACCCTCCTCTTGACGGTATCCTTTAGCAACTAATCGAGCCTTGTTCTTCAACACATCACCATGCTCATCAAGTTTCACTTTGAAGATCCATTTTAGAGCAATAATCATAGCACAATCTGGAGCAGGTACTAACTCCCATACATCAAGTCGATCAAACTCATGAATTTCTTCTTGCATGGAATTGAACCAGCTGTCTTCATTCATGGCAGTTTTAACATCTTTTGGTTCGATCTTAGAGAGTACGGAGTTGAAGAAGCACCATAAGGCATCGGTTGCAAGTTGTTTCCGTGTTGATACTGGACGAGAGGGATTTCCAATGATGTTGTCTAATGGATGATCGTGAGTCCATTTTCTAAGGTGTTCATGTGGCAGTAGTTGAGGGACTGCGGTAGCAGAGTTGATGTCTCCTGAAGAAGATGGTTTTGATGATGATTCAGGAGCAAATATGTTTTCAAATGGAACATCTTCAGGAGTAGCAAAGGGATTAACTTCATCATTGATGCCAGAAATAGTTCCATGATGTACATTCGAAGATTGATGATTTGTTGATGAGACTAAGTTCTCAGCAGCAGGTGCTTCTTGACTTAATGATATTGAGACTGAAGGATTGACTTCATTCTCAGAGATATGAGCAGCCTCTGTTGTGGGAATTGGCAGTTCAATAGCACTTGGCTCATAGAGTTCATCAAACATCGGATCAAACAATTTCTTCAAATCATCTTCAGTTGGATGTACATATAAAATAGCTAGAGTGGAATTTGGTACAAGGGATGAACCAATGGGACTGTTTTGAAGAGCGGGTCCTGAACTGGATTGTCCAGGAGCCATTTGACCGGTCAGCTCATCAAACGTGACGTGAATTGTTTCCATGATATTTTGGGTTCTCTTGTTGTAGATTCGGTATCCTTTTCTGTTTGGTGCATAACCTACAAATACTCAAATGTCTTCTTTAGCTTTAAGTTTGCCTAAATCTTGGCCCTCATTAGTTGGATAACACAATGCACCAAACACACGAAGGAATGAAAGATTAGGTTTTCTGTTGTGGACAAGTTCATATGGAGTTTTTCCATGAGCAGTGTGAATCAAGGATCGATTTTGGGTGCAGCATGCAGTGGCGATGGCTTCACCCCAGATAAACATTGGAACTTTTGAGTAAATCAGCATTGTCCTTGCGGCTTCCACAAGAGTTCGATTTCGTCTTTCAACTACACCGTTATGTTGAGGAGTTCGAGGAACACTTCTTTGATGACTGATTCCAATACTTTCATAAAACTCACTAAGTTGTTTGTTAACAAACTCAGTTCCATTGTCTGTTCGGATGATTCTGACCGTTTTGTTAAGACGAACCTGCAGCTGTTTGATGAGTTTGATGATGATATCTGGAGTTTCATCCTTTGTCTTTAAGAACTTTACCCAGGTGAATCTAGAGAAATCATCAACCACAACTAACACATATTTCTTTCCAAAGATATTCTGCACTCATGGGTCCACATAAGTCCATGTGAATTGTATGAAGAACTTCTGTGACAGAGTTAGTAGGTTTGGGTTTATGGGCATACTTCTTGCTTTTTCCCAATTGGCATGCTGAACAAAGATGATCCTTTTCATACTTAAGTCTAGGTAAACCTACAACTAAGTCCTTTCTGGAGAGATCATTGATGGTGCCGAAGTTCAAGTGATTGAGACGACGATGCCATAACCATGACTTTGTTTTTGAAGCCTTTGACAACAAGAAAATTGGAGAAGACTTCATCATATCTTCGATAGAGATGGTGTATAGATTTAAACCACATGAACCTCTCAAAAGTTCCTTACCATCAAGTTCTCTAACAAAACAAGTATGTTTTCTGAAGGCTACTTCTAGATCAGAATCGCAGAATTGACCAACAGAGAACAGGTTATGACCAAGACCTTCTACATAATATACCCTGGAGATAACACTTTTACCAACAACATAATCTCCATAACCCATAATTGCACCGAAATGATCAATCCCGAATCTAACTGTCCCGATGAATTTGCTCACGAAGTTCATGAGCCGCGACCGGTCGCCAGTCATATGCTTGGAACAGCCTGAGTCCAGGTACCACAGAACGATTTGAACGATCTACAGTTGAACACAGACAAGAATGGATAAATGGATATTTGGGATCCCCATGCAAGAATGGGTTCCATTTGGTTAGTAACAATGGTTGGAACACCCACATTAGAAATAGAAGCATTCATATCAGAAATTAAGGCAATGGAATCATTATGAATAGATGTAGTACTAGTGTCTGTATTAGCCCTATTCAAAGTGTGCTCACTTCTTAAGGGAATAGTTCTACTAGTAGGCATTCATTTTCTAGTGGGCATTATCTGATTAGTCTTATGACCAACAGGTATCCAATGATAGCCTATCTTACTAAATGTTCTTCTTGTGGGTTTCCATTGTTTTCTAACTTTCTTTCGCCTTTGCCTTTTTGCCTTCTTAGCATGATATTTTTCATTGACAAGATTCACTGGGGATTTGACAGTATTAGACAAAGTATTCATACCACATTCATGATTAGCAACAGAATTCAAGCAGACATCATTACAAGGTTTGCAAATAGTATCAGAATTCGAATTAATGACAGTACGCATATGGCTAAGACTAGAATCAACACGATTCGTTTTATTCGGCTCAAACTTAAAGTTCCTAGATTGGTCTTCTACTCTCTTCCAATGCACATTCTTAGCTTGCGAGGTCCTGTCATTTCTTGTATTGTCTTGAGACTTTGACCTGCTCGCTTTAATGTTACTGATTACTCCTGTAGATGGAATGGGAACATTAGTTGGTTTTGCTACTCTTTGCTTCTCCTGTTTAGATGTGCTGGGATCTGAACTACATGCAAGCACACTAAGGTTCACTTTCTTAACACTAGACGTTCTGGGATTTGTACTTTTGGAAGGCACACTAGAGTTCGCTTTCTTAGCATTAACAGATCTGGAATCTGAACTACTTGAAGGCACACTACGGATCACATTCAAAACATCGGGCATCGAATGAATATCATACTTGGCACTAGGCATAGAACATGGAATCAAAGGATTAACTCTCTCACCTAAGGACTTTGGGCATATTGTAATTAAGCATTCTAGAATTTCTTGAGATCGTTTGGCATATAAGCATGCATGCCCAATTGCATTGTCAAGTGGTTTCTCTAATTTATCCTCTTCAACAATCTCACGTAGACATTCTAGACAATCCTTAAGGGATGAAAAATATGTTTGAATAGCAAGTTTGTTATTCCTGAGATGAGGGGGAACATATTTCACAAACAAAGCATATTTGTTACTAGAGTGAACCTTTGATACACCATTCTCCCCATTGGTCATTGGCATTTTCCCTTTTACCTGGCTCTTCAGATTCTCAATTTCCTTTTGCAATGAAGCTATTTGTTCATTCTTTTTGTTACGAGTGACCTTTATTGATTCAAATAACCCATTGAAATGACGTTTAACCTTTTCATTTTCTTCTAGAAAACTTTCGTTTTCCTTTTGTAATAAATTTACTAAGTTTTGAAGATGAAACGTTTGAGAATTCTGAGAATCTAAAGGAGGAGGCATTTGGGAGCCAGTCACATTGTTCTTTTCACCCTTTAATTAAGAGATTTGGGCTTTCAATTTTCTGATCGTGTTACAATGAGCATGAATATGTTCATCACGTTTGTTTATTTGAAAAACTGCATCAAACTCTGGAGCATCTGAGGATGTCTTGATATTTGAAGTTTTTACATTTTCTTTAAGATGTTGATATTTTAGTTGTAGATTAAAATGTTCAACCTCTAATTTAGAAAAATGTTTAACCACATTGTCGTGATCATCCAGTTCAATTTTCTCAGTTAGTTTAGAATTAGTCTTTTCAAGCTCAATGACACGATCATGGGAGACTTTCAGGGCAACATATAATTCATGAAATAGAGAAGCGTTAATGGAACAATTTGTAGCAATGAAAAACACATCTTGAGCTACACATTCAGTAATAAGAGTCTCATTCAATGTATGCAAGTTCTTCCTCTCAATCTCATGATATTTTAGTGCACGCTCATAATCACTAACCTTAACTATCATTGCATCAAATTCCTTTTCCATTTCTTTAATGTCTAAATTCATTCCCTTTTTAAGACTTTCAAAATGATCTTTTAGTTGTTTAAACAAAGGCATGACTTCAGTTAAAATACATTCTTTTGTTGGCTCAAAACCCCTTTCCCCTTCAGTAATACCAGTGGGTGTGATCCTTTTCTTGCAAGTTTTCTCAAAATCAACAAATAGTTGAAAGATAACGTATTGACTGATTAAGGTCTTGCTTTTAGTGGCAATAGTTCTAGGAACTAGATGCATTGGTGTATTGGGAGGATACACAGTCGCTTTAGGCATTTTCCTAAAGGGAGAGTTTGTTTCAACAATGTTTTCTGCTTTCTGCTTATCTATGTCCATTTTCCAGAACACTTGTTCGGGACTCAACAATGTTTGAGGCTTAAACATGTTCAAGGAGATCCAATTCTCCTTTTTGTAGTCATGGGGTGTGATAATTATTTTCTTTCTTTACATTTAGGTTCATCTAGTTTCTTGTTCATCTTCTCCCTAGTGACTTCATCTGATTTCTTATCTTCCTCTGTGCACTTAACGCAACTAGGTTTTTGTCTAGGTTTAAGAATTTCATTGCCATCATAAAGAACCTTATGAGCATTTCTAGCCTTTTTAATGACCTCTGGATTTTGTTCCTCAACAAGGGGAATACTATGCTTATCGCTTAAGACTCTATGCTTAGTGATTAAGTGAGCAGTCTGAATGGTATTTCCTTGTACGTACAACTTATTTTCAAGCTTGTTTTTCAGAGTTTTTAGATTAGAAAAATCATTCAAAAGTTTTGATTCCTTAGCATTGAATTCTTGCTTAAGCATTTTAACATTTTCTTGAAGTTCTTGTTTTTGCTTAGCAGTTTTAGAAAGCTTTTCTTGTAAGGAGTTTAACTCTTGTTTTAATACTTCTTCTCTAAACCTACTTTTTCTAATAGTTGTACGCATTTGGTCATCCATTTCCTGCTCACGGGTGGTCAACTCAAATTTTGCACGTTGTTCATAAATAGCAACACGTTCTTTATAGGCATTCAGTTCAGAGATGACAGAATCATCAGGGGCACATGCAGTGAATTCATCAAAAACATAATCATTATTGACTGCAGAAGATGCATCACTTGGTACAATCTCACTTTCACTTTGTTTAACATATTGATCATATGGGACAACATTGATATTACCCATATTTTCAATATCTGACTCAATAAATACAGTTGATTGTACTTCGTTATGTATCTTTTGCTCATCAACTTCATCGTATAATTTTAATACCTCAGAAATGAGTTTGTCTTTGGATGGACCAGCTTGTGGTGATGAAGAGACTTTAGGAGAGACCATTGGAGAAATGCTAGCCATGAAGATGGTTTGTGCAGTGGGTTCTTCATCAACATCAGAGTCGTATGCATCACAATCAGCTACTTGAAAGGCATTCTGATGATTATGGCCTATCTCCTGAATTGGTTGCTCATCCACATCTGCATCATATGTCTTAGCATTTCCCTCAGCCAAGAACGACAACTCCTCTTCATCCAAAGCTGCACCATTATCCTGAGCTTGCACAAGAAACATCTTATCCCTGAAGTACTCGGCATTCTGAGGGCATTTTGGCGATGTGCAGTTCCTTGCAATGTGTCCCTCACCTCCACAATTGTAACATTTGATTGGCTTTGCTTGACCCTGATTACCCTTCCTTCCTCTATTCTGATTTGAAGCATAACCACTACCAGCTCCACCTCTTGCTTGTTCGTACTGTCGTTCTTGAACTGGCTGCACCATAACCTTCCCATCTCTGACAGTGGCTTGATTATGTGGATTGGAAGCAGTTCTGAGATTGTTGTTGGTGTGTGGAAGAGAGTTCATGTTTTGACTAATCAGGAGAGCTAGTTGATTAATGAAGTTTCCCACGTGTGCATCAGCATCAGCTTGTTTGAACATAGGATCAGGAATGAGTTTGTGATTACGATTACCCATGGGTATGACTTGTGAGGCTTTGGTTGTGATTCCGATGTTTGAGTAGAAGGCAGTTGAATCATTTGATGAGCTTGTCTCTCCCTGGTTGGTTTTGAACTGATTAAGAATCCTTTTTTCAAACATAGCATGTCTCTCATTCTGAAGGAGGAAGGCATAGAGTTGCTCATAGTTTGTATTCTTCAATCCTTTGGTTAGCTTTACAGATGTGACAAACTTGTGCCATTCGGGATTCATGTTGTTCACAAACTTTGAGTTCAGCTGAATGTTTGGCATAGTCATTCTGATGTTCCTCATATCATTAACAAGCTTGTGGAATCTCACATAGTACTCATAAACACTCTCATCTGGTTTCATCTTGAAGTGTTCAAATTCATCATAGAGTTGTGATTCTGTGTCTTCCATAGTTAATTCAGATCCTGAGAGAAGCATCTTGACATTATCCCACACTGCCTTGGCTTCGGTGTTGTGATTGATCAGCTTGTAGATATCTTTTGGAAGACCTTGAAGTACGATGTTAGAAGCCCTGATATCAGCATCGAATCTCTTTTTCTCCTTATCATCGAGCTCATCATATGTCTTTGGTCTGTCAATTCCATAGATCATTGTTCCATCTTCAGTTGTATCAATTAAGTCTCTAGTAGTCTCAACCCGATATGGTCCTTCATCAATGGATTTGAGTATGTTGACCCCATTTTCCTTTCCAAGACAATATAGTCTGATTCGTTTAGCCCAAGAGTCGTAGTCAGTTCTGTCAAGCATGGGTGGACGAGTATCTGAACCAGCTGCTTGAACATCCTCGGCAACAGTGGAGATGATTGTAGGAACTGTAACACCCCCAAAAATGGTTTGCAGCGGAAGAAAAGGTTTTTGGGATGCTACTCAATTGGATCATGACACAAAGTGAAAAATAAAGCTTTTTCGTAAAATATTTCATTTGTAGTAGTAAAACAAAGTTTACAAAGTTTCAATTGTTGCGGAAAATGGCCCATTAACAAAGTTTGGTCCCCATACGTAAATCAGAGTCATCTATGACCATGCCATGCCAATGCCCAAGCGCCTCCAGAGTTAGCTATCGCCTTTTCATCCTGAAAATACATGCTAAAAAGTCAACACAATGGTTGAGTGAATTCATAGGTTTAGTAATAAAGCAGTTGATCACAAGATTTTCAATTTTAAGATAAGCCATGGGCTACGTTGTTATACGCCCATAAAAGATAGTTGATATTATTGCACTAACCTCATGAAACCAATACTAACTGCATACACCTAATTACTGGTGTAAGTAAATAAAATTGCCCCTCTGAGATGTAATAGCCAATTACATAGAGATACCAAATATAGTGCGCCCCGGTTATTTCCGATAACCGAGTCAGGGTCGTCAATTCCCATAGTACTATCCACGATATTTGCGTTCACTCGCAAGTGATTAATGGTTCATGATGTAGGGGACTTTTGGCTGGCAACTTAGGCAGAGTCATAATATCAAGATTACAGCAAACAGTTTTTCAAGCAATTGTGATCATAAAAGCAGTAGTAGCATGTATTCTCCCCCAAGGAGTTTATAAAATAGTTAAAAGAGTAAAAGTGGGGCTATGAACTCACCTCAATGAAGAAATCTGAAATAGCGTAAAGTCAAATGGTAGGAGCAAGTAGTATCGTCACACGACCTATAATAGTATGGCAAGTCTTAGTTTATAAGTTTATGTTTGACTCGATAGTATTTAAGTACGTTAAGAGTTTGTGTTGTTGTTGCTTGTGTGGCAGCGTTTAAGTTTGAAAAATAGTTCTCAAAGGTTTGTGTGCATATCGGCTTATGGTAGTGCAGGAATGGAATTATATCGAAAATTAGCGACGCTTTGATTAGATGATGACCGAATGAGAATGCACGAAAGATAAAACGTATGATGAGGCGTGGTTCAGGTATATGTATAGATAGCGAGTATCAAGTCGAATGGGTCTTTGGTTCGTCGACAATCAACAGACTGCGTACGGAAAGTAGTTACGTACGATTAGGGGGACGAGTTCGGATTATAATAGAACATCGTTAAAAGTATATACATTTGTATATTCTCATACAAGTATAATAGGTCTTAGTTAATAATTGAAAGTATGTAAGATTTATATTCCAAATAATAGTTTTCAGTAAACATGGTTGTAAAAGAATATTTATAATTATAGGTATTAAGCATAGGGTTTTTAGAAAAATCGGGCATCACCCATGTATACGTTTTAGAGGTATGTTTTGATAATATACTAAGACGTTATAAAATAGTTTCGTTTGGTGTGAGTACAACATTTATACAAGATATCGTTTAATGTTTTAAAAGTTAAGTTTTGTATATGTAGTTTACACTTGTTATTATCTTTAAAAGATATGTCGTTTTAGGAATCATAATTAGAAGTAGTTTGAATATACATAGGTCTTCATGGTTTAGAAAAACATGTGGTATTAATAAAAAAAGCCTTAGGATGGTAGTCTAGTTTTTATAAGCTTTAGGTTCATAAAATAGGTTGTGTCGAACATATATTTAGTTGAATTGTAAAGACATGAGTTTGAGTAGTAAATTACGTAGTCGATGCAAGATGAGTTTCGATGCGTTGAACGCATGGCGCGTGCTTCTAGCTTCGTCGGAGTAGTAGTCGTAGCGAGTTGTGTCGTACGATATATAAGATTTGATGATTAAAATGATAGTGACACGAAATGGCTAGGTCGACTCGAGTTTGATATATCCTACACAGAATGATTCATGGGCAGTGTAACACCAACGGACCCTTAATGTAACAAGAGTGGGTTGCGGCCCAAAAGAACACGATTGGATGGGCTTATCAAGAAAAGATGGGCTTTGGCCCAAGGACACAAACAACACCTTAACGTCACTAAAACAAGTAGGTCATGCTATTTGATACAAAGGAAGAGAAATCAGAGTTTATGCCTAGAGCTTCGAGTAGTCACTCTTGATCTCGAAAGACGACTCAAACGTTGGACTCGTGTCTAGGCCGTTGGTTGGGTACGACATAACAACCACACGACCCACTCAAATACTATAGTGTATGACCAAAACCAACCCAACATATGGGTTCAGTCGCGACTCACAAGCACACCCTTAGTTTTTATTACCCCAATAAAACTTCACTACCCAACTTAATCAAACCTAAAACCCGACGAGAAACTTCTACATCAACCTGTGACCCACTTGGGGTTGGAAAAAGATAAGCAAAACCAAACGCCCTCAATGGGCTGTACCACATCAAGCCATGCGCACCCTAGTGACAGAAAACGCAAAGTAGACACACTCGTTTAACACAAGAACATCAAATCCTTTCAGTTTAGTGAACACATACTAGAGACTCACATGACCACGTTCGTGGTTTTGTGATAAACGCGGGTATCAAACACTCTTCGGGGTGTTTTCTCTTGGTACACTAAGACCCTTATTAGAACTAAAAATGACCATATACATTTTGACCAAACACACACAGGTTAAACCTTTCGCCAAAGAGTATAAGGATCTGGCCCGAGCCTTGTCCCGTGTCAATCGGGTATGACCCGATTTGGAAGCATGACTAGGCACAAACAGACCTTGTTGTGTTTGCGACCATACGCAGTAACGCAACACCGAAATCAAACATCCTCTGATGGGGTTAAACCTCAGTCGAGGCAAAATACGAAGAGAATAAGCAGAAACTAAGCCGAAAATTAAAATGAGAACTTAAGCCGAAAATCATTTTAAAGCAATCTTTTTATTAACTTTTGCCACACATGCTTTATAACAACAACAAAAATGACCATAAACATTCATGTGTCGATTGATTGACTACAACAAATTTTCAACTTGCAACGTTAATTAGATCAACAAGTTTATTAACGAATTGATATCAGAAATTTGACAAAATAAGGTGGAATTTAGTAAACCCTTACAACAAAAATGGGAGGAGAACCGAAACAAAGAAGAGAGCCACGAGCTTTCTTGGACAGCAACTCGATTACAGGAACCAATCACACCTCAACCGACTAATTAACACTTGAATTAGAAGACCCTTAACTCAATTTAAAAAACCCCTTTGATTTATAGAAACCCTAATTTTTGTGAGATGTTGAGAGTGATGAGTGAAAAACTGTGATAAATCTTTTCTATTTGTAGGGAAGCAAATGGAAAGCTCTTATTCTTCTTTCTTGGCCTCGTATGTAGTGGTTCCCTTTTCTTAGCATGCTTCATTTTCCTTAGCCGCACCTCAAATCCTCTTGCAACAGCTATGGTGGTAGGGGAGAACGAGTTTGGCAAATGAGAGGGATAGATTTGGACTTGACTTTCAAAAAGGAGAAGAATTAGCCATTTCTATGTTTTGTGTGTCTGGTTTTTGTCGACAAGGGAGAGAGAAGGAAAAAGAAACAGATATGAACGTGGGAGAGAGAAGGTGACACTAGTTTTATTTCTTTTGTTTTATTATAGGAAACAGTATAATCGGTACCCCGTGTTTTGTCGAATCCTCAAGTAAACGCACCTTCCCGGTACCCGAAAAATATAGAAATTACATTTTTGGAAACGATTTTATAAACGTAATAATATGATATTCTTATTACGCTGAAATTTGATTATAATTGTTTGCCGTTATTTAATTGGTGTCGGTATGCGTGCGGTGTCGTAGCTTTCTAAATTCACGAGATGACATCTGGTTTTTAAATTTAAATATTGATAACTGTCAGAAAATAACCGATTTGAATTTTCTGACGTAGTAAATATTATTATAAAAATCCGAAATTTTACGGGTTGTTATAGTCTACCCACCTTACAGGAGATCCGTCCCGGATCTCAGTTTACGTTACCCGATAGGGTGTCGGGAACGAGGTGATGGTTATTGGAACAAGTTTTGAATTTTCCCTGGGTTGTTCTTGGGTTTCCCCTTTGGGTGTGGATACCTAGGTGTTATGCCAGCAGCACATCCTCTATCTGAGGAGCCATGATTTTCTGGGGTAGGTTCATTGGGTGAATGTTCTAATTTTGATGTTATGAGGTTTCACTATTTTGTTAGTGTGGTCACCTCTAACTTCTCATGGTTTTATCAAAACGTACCCATTTCTGGTGTTTAATGGTTCTAAAGTATATGGGTTAATTCTTAAGGTTCGCTATGGGTTTGTGTGCTTTCTTCTTTAAAGGGTGAAGAAACATTTGTTTTTGATTTTTTTTTTTCTTTCGAATAAATGTTTGCACAAGTTTGACTAAGACTAGATTTCAAAATCGATAGTTGTGTAAAAATGACACATTTTCACAAGATTGTAAAACTGGTTCTCAATTATGGGGTGTATAGGGAAGTTTTGTGAAACTTTTAGTGTTTCAGCATTTTGGCCTTATTTTTAACGAGGGATTTGGAAAGTATTATTGTTGGATTTTAAAAAGGAATCCTCAATTTGTACAATATAGTGTGGCAAGGATATGTAGCAGGATATAACATTTACCCATAGCCACGGGTAGGGTTTAGTTGTCTAAATTGGGTAGGATTGGAGGTTTAATAGTTGATGAACCTCATGGTTATCTATGGTTTTAGGCAGAGGTGTAGGAGACATTCTAAGGTCAGGCTTAGCTATCAAGGAGGACATTGATCATTTCTGTTTTTGGGGTATTAACTTAAAACACTTTTTGAGGAAGTAAGTAACTAATAGAGTGGTTCTAGAATACTTTTCAAAGTATTAAGAAAGACTTTATCCTTGGGAGGTAGTAGTGAAATTGTAGTTTGCTTTATGGTGAATTGGTAGGGTGGTAATTTGGTTTATAGAATAATTCATGGAGTGATTTATAAAGTATTTTGATTATAATAGTTCGTGGGATAATCGGAAATAGTTTGTATGACAACTCATTTATTTAGTTTGTAGGAGGGTAACAAGGTAGGCACTATTATTTTTAAGAGGTGGGTGGAGCTTCTAGGTTTTTAATTCTCAAGGTAGGGCGTAAAGTTTTCAAGTTTCTGTGGGATTATAGGTCCTTTATCATGCCCTTCTAGATTTTGCCAAAGGTTTATTGTATTTTCTCATAGGTTCTATTGAAAGGTTGCTCCTAGAATGGTTTGATTTGTCCATGGAGTGTAAGGTGTGGGATAGGAGTGACTATAACATAACCCGATTGTGATATGGAATTATAAAGTTTATGATTAAGAAGTAGTTTGACGCCAGTGAGTGGCTTATGATAGGGTGATGCCAGTGAGTGGTTTATGGTTAAGGGATGTCAGTGAGTGACTTGTGATTAAAGAATGTCAGTGAGTGACTTGTGATTAGGGAATGCCAGTGAGTGGCTTGAGTTGCAAGCTAACTCTTGGTATGTTTTTAGATCTTTTTAGTCGTTCGTTTATTATTTATGTTTAGCGAGGGGATTCCTTTTGTAGATGTCGGGGTGTGTTGTTCCTAGAACGGATAGAGATATAATCCGGTTCATCGATTAGGTACGAGTTTTGAGGTGGAGGTGACACTATTACAATATTGGATGACGAGACAACTTCGATATCAACATATGAGAGAATAATGATAGGATGGGATTATGAAGGCGTGGGTTGCAATGTTCTAGTAATAGAGGTTTAATGATTCCGTAATGAAGACGATAAGTCGATGGGATGGGAAACAGAAGACATGGTATTGTAGCGACCCAAAGATATAATCTAAACATAGAGTAATGTCGTGCGGTAATTAAAATTTTATTTAGTCGCGCATAACCTACTAAACAAATCTAAAATGTAATCATTAACTCGCATCACGCAATATTTCGCTGGTTATGTATTATTTGCTAAGCAAATCTCATACATAACGTAGGCACAACGGGCGCGAAGTGGTGGCGTAAAGTGGTCCATTTCAACATGGATCATTGTGGTGACCTTGCGCGAAGTGGTAGTGTGCATCATCTTCCGGGCAAATCTCCATGCACGTTGCTAGTAAGATGTAGACGCGGAGGCGTAAGGTAGTGGTGTAAAATAGTCAGTTTAGAGAGTGTAGTAATGAGAAAGGCGTTCCACTTAGAAGAAAAGTATCATAGTGAGAAAATGTTGTGACGTCAGTGTGTGATGTGTAGGAGTAACCCTTTGTAACTCTTATGATGAACACACATGAAGATTTTACCATTTTTAGAAGTCAATCATGAGGTCAAGTAGACATACCACCATTATAACTACTTTCAGTATTGCAACATTCACCTCTGAGTCGGACATAGGTGATCAGGCTATGTCCCACTGTCCCTGGTTGAATATAGGTGATCAGGCTATATTCACCCGATGTTCAATGAATCTTGCAATGCTTAGCTTAGTTATACTAGTAACATGTCCTAATGCCTTTTTAAAGTTAGTTATGAAAGATTAAACAATTATTTCACTTATGTGGGGGAGAAGGCGTAGCGCAGTGGTACGTAACCATACATATAAGTAAAGCAATCATAGCTAATAGTGAGATTAAGTTATCAGTAATAAAACACATATCTTATCAAAGATGACTTCAACGAGTCATAAGTGAGGCATTCAGCTTGGCAGGCAGGCATGTGTCGGTCATAGGGTTAAGTTTTTGTAAAAGTGGTTATAGTCTAGGTTTTGAAAAATGCCTAGTTCTTTATAACCAAGGCTCTGATGCCAATCTGTAACACCCCCAAAAATGGTTTGCAGCGGAAGAAAAGGTTTTTGGGATGCTACTCAATTGGATCATGACACAAAGTGAAAAATAAAGCTTTTTCGTAAAATATTTCATTTGTAGTAGTAAAACAAAGTTTACAAAGTTTCAATTGTTGCGGAAAATGGCCCATTAACAAAGTTTGGTCCCCATACGTAAATCAGAGTCATCTATGACCATGCCATGCCAATGCCCAAGCGCCTCCAGAGTTAGCTATCGCCTTTTCATCCTGAAAATACATGCTAAAAAGTCAACACAATGGTTGAGTGAATTCATAGGTTTAGTAATAAAGTAGTTGATCACAAGATTTTCAAGTTTAAGATAAGCCATGGGCTACGTTGTTATACGCCCATAAAAGATAGTTGATATTATTGCACTAAGCTCATGAAACCAATACTAACTGCATACACCTAATTACTGGTGTAAGTAAATAAAATTGCCCCTCTGAGATGTAATAGCCAATTACATAGAGATACCAAATATAGTGCGCCCCGGTTATTTCCGATAACCGAGTCGGGGTCGTCAATTCCCATAGTACTATCCACGATATTTGCGTTCACTCGCAAGTGATTAATGGTTCATGATGTAGGGGACTTTTGGCTAGCAACTTAGGCAGAGTCATAATATCAAGAGTACAGCAAACAGTTTTTCAAGCAATTGTGATCATAAAAGCAGTAGTAGCATGTATTCTCCCCCAAGGAGTTTATAAAATAGTTAAAAGAGTAAAAGTGGGGCTATGAACTCACCTCAATGAAGAAATCTGAAATAGCGTAAAGTCAAATGGTAGGAGCAAGTAGTATCGTCACACGACCTATAATAGTATGGCAAGTCTTAGTTTATAAGTTTATGTTTGACTCGATAGTGTTTAAGTACGTTAAGAGTTTGTGTTGTTGTTGCTTGTGTGGCAGCGTTTAAGTTTGAAAAATAGTTCTCAAAGGTTTGTGTGCATATCGGCTTATGGTAGTGCAGGAATGGAATTATATCGAAAATTAGCGACGCTTTGATTAGATGATGACCGAATGAGAATGTACGAAAGATAAAACGTATGATGAGGCGTGGTTCAGGTATATGTATAGATAGCGAGTATCAAGTCGAATGGGTCTTTGGTTCGTCGACAATCAACAGACTACGTACGGAAAGTAGTTACGTACGATTAGGGGGACGAGTTCGGATTATAATAGAACATCGTTAAAAGTATATACATTTGTATATTCTCATACAAGTATAATAGGTCTTAGTTAATAATTGAAAGTATGTAAGATTTATATTCCAAATAATAGTTTTCAGTAAACATGGTTGTAAAAGAATATTTATAATTATAGGTATTAAGCATAGGGTTTTTAGAAAAATCGGGCATCACCCATGTATACGTTTTAGAGGTATGTTTTGATATTATACTAAGACGTTATAAAATAGTTTCGTTTGGTGTGAGTACAACATTTATACAAGATATCGTTTAACGTTTTAAAAGTTAAGTTTTGTATATGTAGTTTACACTTGTTATTATCTTTAAAAGATATGTCGTTTTAGGAATCATAATTAGAAGTAGTTTGAATATACATAGGTCTTCATGGTTTAGAAAAACATGTGGTATTAATAAAAAAATCCTTAGGATGGTAGTCTAGTTTTTATAAGCTATAGGTTCATAAAATAGGTTGTGTCGAACATATATTTGGTTGAATTGTAAAGACGTGAGTTTGAGTAGTAAATTACGTAGTCGATGCAAGATGAGTTTAGATGCGTTGAACGCATGGCGCGTGCTTCTAGCTTCGTCGGAGTAGTAGTCGTAGCGAGTTGTGTCGTACGATATATAAGATTTGATGATTAAAATGATAGTGACACGAAATGGCTAGGTAGACTCGAGTTTGATATATCCTACACAGAATGATTCATGGGCAGTGTAACACCAACGGACCCTTAATGTAACAAGAGTGGGTTGCGGCCCAAAAGAACTCGAATGGATGGGCATATCAAGAAAAGATGGGCTTCGGCCCAAGGACACAAACAACACCTTAACGTCACTAAAACAAGCAGGTCATGCTATTTGATACAAAGGAAGAGAAAACAGAGTTTATGCCTAGAGCTTCGAGTAGTCACTCTTGATCTCGAAAGACGACTCAAACGTTGGACTCGTGTCTAGGCCGTTGGTTGGGTACGACATAACAACCACACGACCCACTCAAATACTATAGTGTATGACCAAAACCAACCCAACATATGGGTTCAGTCGCGACTCACAAGCACACCCTTAGTTTTTATTACCCCAATAAAACTTCACTACCCAACTTAATCAAACCTAAAACCCGACGAGAAACTTCTACATCAACCCGTGACCCACTTGGGGTTGGAAAAAGATAAGCAAAACCAAACGCCCTCGATGGGCTGTACCACATCAAGCCATGCGCACCCTAGTGACAGAAAACGCAAAGTAGACACACTCGTTTAACACAAGAACATCAAATCCTTTCAGTTTAGTGAACACATACTAGAGACTCACATGACCACGTTCGTGGTTTTGTGATAAACGCGGGTATCAAACACTCTTCGGGGTGTTTTCTCTTGGTACACTAAGACCCTTATTAGAACAAAAAATGGCCATATGCATTTTGACCAAACACATACGGGTTAAACCTTTCGCCAAAGAGTATAAGGATCTGGCCCGAGCCTTGTCCCGTGTCAATCGGGTACGACCCGATTTGGAAGCATGACTAGGCACAAACAGACCTTGTTGTGTTTGCGACCATACGCAGTAACGCAACACCGAAATCAAACACCCTCTGATGGGGTTAAACCTCAGTCGAGGCAAAATACGAAGAGAATAAGCAGAAACTAAGCCGAAAATTAAAATGAGAACTTAAGCCGAAAATCATTTTAAAGCAATCTTTTTATTAACTTTTGCCACACATGCTTTATAACAACAACAAAAATGACCATAAACATTCATGTGTCGATTGATTGACTACAACAAATTTTCAACTTGCAACGTTAATTAGATCAACAAGTTTATTAACGAATTGATATCAGAAATTTGACAAAATAAGGTGGAATTTAGTAAACCCTTACAACAAAAATGGGAGGAGAACCGAAACAAAGAAGAGAGCCACGAGCTTTCTTGGACAGCAACTCGATTACAGGAACCAATCACACCTCAACCGACTAATTAACACTTGAATTAGAAGACCCTTAACTCAATTTAAAAAACCCCTTTGATTTATAGAAACCCTAATTTTTGTGAGATGTTGAGAGTGATGAGTGAAAAACTGTGATAAATCTTTTCTATTTGTAGGGAAGCAAATGGAAAGCTCTTATTCTTCTTTCTTGGCCTCGTATGTAGTGGTTCCCTTTTCTTAGCATGCTTCATTTTCCTTAGCCGCACCTCAAATCCTCTTGCAACAGCTATGGTGGTAGGGGAGAACGAGTTTGGCAAATGAGAGGGATAGATTTGGACTTGACTTTCAAAAAGGAGAAGAATTAGCCATTTTTATGTTTTGTGTGTCTGGTTTTTGTCGACAAGGGAGAGAGAAGGAAAAAGAAACAGATATGAACGTGGGAGAGAGAAGGTGACACTAGTTTTATTTCTTTTGTTTTATTATAGGAAACAGTATAATCGGTACCCCGTGTTTTGTCGAATCCTCAAGTAAACGCACCTTCCCGGTACCCGAAAAATATAGAAATTACATTTTTGGAAACGATTTTATAAACGTAATAATATGATATTCTTATTACGCTGAAATTTGATTATAATTGTTTGCCGTTATTTAATTGGTGTCGGTATGCGTGCGGTGTCGTGGCTTTCTAAATTCACGAGATGACATCTGGTTTTTAAATTTAAATATTGATAACTGTCAGAAAATAACCGATTTGAATTTTCTGACGTAGTAAATATTATTTTAAAAATCCGAAATTTTACGGGTTGTTATAGGAACGTTGGTAGACATCATGACTCATTAAACGGGATTTTATAACTCTATGATTAAACCGGGAAATAGATTCTTTCACGGGATTTTACTAAATCAAGAGAAAACCGTATTCAAAGGATATCACCCAAGTCGCTAGGAAACCTTGAACCAAGTCGCTAAGTGCCAAGTCGCTATAGTCCCAAGTCGCTATATAACAACTCGCTACAATCCAAGTCACTAGCAAAATTTTGACAGCAATTCGCTAAGCACTAAGTCGCTAATTTGTCAAGTCGCTAAATGTAACACCCCCAATTCTACGTATGCAGCGGAATTCAAACTGGGTATTACTTGATGGCACAACAGTCATAATAATAGAAAACGATCTCTAAAAGAGTCATTTTAAAAAGGCTTTATCATTCAAATATATCAGAGTTTACAAAATAGGTCCCAGTTGGTTCCATTGATTACAAAACACATCAATATAAAGTTTTTTATGCTTTGTGAATGATAAATTATTTATGTATAGCCTTCTTGATCTTGCCCTTCCGTGCCAGCTTCCGACTTTATGGACCTGAAATACATGCTTAAAACTGTCAACACAAAGGTTGAGTGAAATTCATAGAGTTTGTTTGATGGTTGAACACATTATGTTGGTAGTGTGAGTTAATTTGACTTACACCAAGGTTTTGAAAACAAAACAGATATTATTAGACTAAGCATCATGCAATCAAGGCGTTAACGTGTTCCAAATTTTATTGGAGAAATTGTTGGTACGTGCCCTAGTAGGTAAAATTGCCATTTTTACCTAATGTTACTCAAATATAGTGCGTTTGTTTGCCTCTAACGGGCCAACAAAAACGGGATTCGTCAATCCCAATAGATCTATTCACAATATTCGCGCCCACTCTCACATAGTGACTAATGATTCATGATTTAGGGACTTATGTTTGGCAAATGCGGTAACTTAGTGCTAATAAAACAATCAGATAAGCATACAGTTTGAAAGCAATGTGTTCGGTTTAAAATAAAGCATGTATCTCCCCCAAGGGTTTGTAAAACAATTAAGTAATAAAAAGTGGGGCTATGAACTCACCGAGAGTTGATGATGTTAAGTACTAACGGATGTGATGGATAAGTCGGAAGACTTCTACGTACAACCTAAAAATGAAATGTTGCGACTTAAGTTTGGAATAATGTTTTAGGAAAACATAAACCATCCTATATATATCCCTATGTTGATCATGATGTAGTCAATTTTCATTTGATGTTTATAGAAAGATCTTTAATATGTGAAAACGTATTTAGTTTATAGATATCGTACTACCGTTCGGGCCATCATAATTCAGAGGTCATGCAGTAAACGTTCGAGGAGCTAGGACACTTTAATTCGTAAATCCAGCAACTCGTCGATACGTTTTACTCAAATGAAACCCCTCACATGAAGCTCCCTACTATTGTAGCACTTAGTAAATACAACATATGTTTTGAGTGAAGATTGTTATAACATAAAGTTTATCATGTTTTAATAACTATCTAGTTTATACAAGTTCTCGTCGTTTCAAACAAGCCTTGAGGCTTTAGCCATGGCCTTGCCGTGACTTTGGTCTTGACTTCCTTGGTCTTGAGACTTAGCTTTGGCCTTAGCCGTAGCCGTGGTCTTGGCTAATGGCCATTAGGCCTCTTGGTTTGCTTTTAGTTGTGACAAAAGTATAGTTATGAGACTATATTTACGGCAGTTTCTGTTTTTGAAAGATTTTTGGCCTATTTAAGCGTTTTCAAGGTCCGAGCTTCTTGGTCATTGAGGGAAAACGTCGTTCCGGACAACTTTCGTGTTTTAATTTTTTTATGATTCGGACCATAAGTATGACTTTCAAAATGGCAGAACCAAACAGTCCCCATATGGCAGTTTTGGCGTTTAGGTTTCGCTAACTTCTTTTGCCTATAACTTTTGACTCGTTTGTCCGTTTCGGGTGATTCAAGTTGCTATGTTTACCTTTTTATCTTGTCCACCATATTATGTAAGTTACATAGTCCATATGTTACTGATTTTAATGGTCTCACATGTATAGGATATGACTAGTTTTCTAGTTTGTTACTTTTATGACAATATGTAAATTAAAACAAGTGAATGAGTATATGTACATCATGAATCAACATAGTAACTATATATATAGCATGAAATAGTTAAGATTATGAATAATAAAGATGAGATGATGGTGGTGATAAGTTGCTTACAACTTTTGGCTTTCAAAATAGAAAGGAGTAACTTAGTAAGGATAGGACTTTGATTGATCGGGTAAGACTTTGTATTGAGCTAGCTTTCCACACCTTGGCACCCTTGCAAACTTGAAGAGTTGGTGATGAAGTACTAAGTGACTTGAGTGGATTTAAACTCAAGAGGATCACTTAAACTTGCTAGAGATTTGATGAAGTAGCTTGATCTTTGGAACTTCCTTGCATAAACTTGGAGTTTATAGATCAAATGATGGAAGATGTGAGTGGTTTAGGGTATGAACGACCAAAATCAGTTTGTGGGTGAGTTTATGATGTATTTCACTTCCTATTTATAGGAGGGTAAGTTTGGTTAACCATATATTGGGTTAATTATTAACCATGGTTAAGTTAGGACACTTGTAATGATCAAAATGATGCATGCTTAGGATCAAGCCACATAAATGGTGACTCCCCACCCTTAGGTCGGTTTTAATGAATGACAAGGCTTAGATGATAAGCCTTGGTCTTATCTTGAGGTTTAGAGTAAGTTTTGGTTCCGTTAAATGCCAATCGTAAGTTGTTAAGCCATAAAACGTACAACCGGGTATCGTAAAAATACGAAACTTACAGGAATGATGAGACTCATCATTATACTCCATCTAAAAATATAAAATGAGTGATAAGTCTCATTGGGTGCAAAAACGCTGCTTAAAGCTGGAAACAAGGGTCAAAACGCGTAATTCGCGAAAAACGCAGAACTGAAAAACGTAAAATTCCAAAACTTGTGGAATTGTCATAAAATGGTAGAAATACATATTTCTAATGTTTATATGGTTTACTGGACATATCGGGATGTCCGAATGACGTTTTAACCCTAAAGTAGTTCTCGGACACGGTTTCGTGAAAACGGTTCTGAATGGATTCAACGTGCGCCGTCAGGACGACTTGTCGAGTTTATTTATCTTGTCATTATAGTAAAATAAAAAAAAATATTTACGATATGAATAGTGAAAATGAATAGTAAATGTGAATAGTAAAAGTGAATAGTAAGTTCCGGAAAATGAAAAATAACCTGAAAATGCGGGTGGTTACAGTCTCCCCCCGTTGGAGAAATCACGTCCTCGTGATTTAATTGTTTCTTGATGTTGATGCTCCTTAAAAAAGGTGAGGGTACTTTCGATGCATTCGGTCTTCTCGTTCCCATGTAAATTCTGGGCCACGTTGGGAGTTCCAGCGAACTTTGACAATTGGTATTCGACTCTGTTTTAGTTGTTTGACCTCTCGGTCCATGATCTCCACAGGTTGTTCAATGAAGTGTAGATCGTTGCTGAGTTTGAGTTCATCAAGTGGAATAACAAGCGATTCATCGGATAGACATTTCTTTAGGTTAGATACATGAAAAGTGGGATGTACATTACTGAGTTCCGATGGGAGCTCAAGTTTGTATGCCACTGGACCAACCCTAGCGAGGATTTTGAATGGACCTATGTATCGTGGGTTTAGTTTTCCAGGTTTACCGAATCGTATGACACCTTTCCAAGGTGAGACCTTTAGCATAACCTTGTCTCCAACTTGAAATTCCAAGGGTTTGCGTCGTACATCGGCATAACTCTTTTGTCTATCTCTTGCTTTTTGTAACTGATTTTTGACTTGTATGATTTTCTCAGTTGTTTCACGAATGAGTTCTGGACCCGTGAGTTGAACATCTCCCACTTCGGCCCAACAGACAGGTGATAGGCACTTTCGACCGTAAAGTGCTTCGAAGGGTGCTGCCTTGATACTCGCGTGATAACTGTTATTGTAGGAGAATTCGACCAATGGTAAATGGTTATCCCATCCTTTTCCAAAGTCGATTATACAAGCTCGGAGCATGTCTTCCAGCGTTTGAATGGTTCGTTCACTCTGACCATCGGTTTGAGGGTGATACGCTGTACTCATGTCTAGGTTTGTTCCAAAGGCGTCTTGGAGTGACTGCCAGAAGTTTGAGGTAAATCTACCATCTCGGTCAGATATGAAAGAGATCGGTGCACCATGTTTTGAGACTATTTCCTTGACGTATAGTCGAGTCAACTGATCCATCTTGTAAGTCTCTTTGATTGGTAAAAAGTGTGCGGACTTTGTGAGACGATCCACTATGACCCAGATGGAGTCATAACCGTTGGATGTCTTTGGGATTTTAGTGATAAAATCCATTGTGATTCGTTCCCATTTCCATATCGGAATCTTAGGTTGTTGCAAGAGACCGGATGGTTTTTGGTGTTCGGCCTTTACTTTGGAACAAGTAAGGCATTTACTGACGTAGGTGGCAATGTCGGCTTTCATGTTTGGCCACCAATAGAGTAGTTTTAGATCATGATACATCTTATCAGATCCTGGATGTACGGAATATTTGGATTTGTGGGATTCAAGCATGATTAAATCTCGTAGACCACCATAAAGTGGTAACCAACTTCGTCCTTGGAAGCATAAAGTTCCGTCAGAACGGGTTTCAAATTTCTTCTGTATCATGCCATCTAATTTCTCCTTCTCAATGTCTTGTTGTTTTACCGCTTCGGCTTGAGCATTGAGTATTTGAGCAGGGAAATTTGAGTTAATGGTTAGGACTAAAGCTCGAACTCGTAGAGGTTTAACCCTTTCCTTCCGGCTCAGGGCATCTGCTACTACGTTGGCTTTTCCCGGATGATAGCGAATGTCGCAATCATAGTCACTCAGCAATTCTAGCCATCGTCGTTGCCTCATGTTTAATTCCTTTTGATCGAGAATGTGTTGGAGACTTTTGTGGTCGGTAAAAACAGTACATCTAGTACCGTATAGATAGTGTCTCCAGATCTTAAGTGCAAAGACTACTGCTCCTAACTCCAAGTCATGAGTATTGTAGTTTTTTTCATGTTTCTTGAGTTGTCGTGAAGCATAAGCCATGACTTTTTCTCGTTGCATGAGTACGGCTCCTAATCCTTGGTGCGAAGCATCACAATAGACTACAAAATCTTCGATCCCATCTGGCAAAGCTAGAATAGGGGCACTACAAAGTTTTTGTTTTAGGATTTGGAAAGCTTCTTCTTCATCTTCGTTCCAGATGTACTTCTTGTTTTTCTGAGTTAGCGTAGTCAAAGGTTTAGCTATTGAGGAAAACCCCTCAATAAACCTTCGATAATAACCGGCCAAACCTAGAAATTGACGAATTTCTGTAGGTGTCGTAGGTGTTGGCCAATCCTTGATAGCCTCAATTTTAGCGGGATCAACATCTAGACCCGTGTTATCGATAACATGCCCAAGGAATTGTACTGACTGAATCCAGAATTCACATTTAGAGAATTTTGCGTACAACTTCTCTTTTTTGAGCAAATCTAAAATCGTTCTCAGATGATCTTTATGTTCTTCTTCGCTTTTGGAGTATATGAGAATGTCATCGATGAATACTATCACAAACTTGTCCAAGTATGGCTTACACACCCGATTCATGAGATCCATGAATACGGCTGGTGCATTCGTTAAGCCAAACGGCATTACTTGGAACTCGTGATGACCATAGTGAGTTCTAAAGGCTGTTTTTGGAATGTCTTCTTCTCGAACCTTAACTTGATGGTAACCCGATCGAAGGTCTATTTTTGAATAATAGGTCGAACCTTGTAGTTGATCGAATAGATCATCGATTCTCGGCAAAGGGTATCGGTTCTTTATGGTTAATTTGTTTAGCTCACGATAGTCGATACACATTCGTAACGATCCATCTTTCTTTTTCACGAACAAGACGGGAGCTCCCCAAGGTGAGGAACTAGGTCGGATAAACCCCTTGTCCGAAAGTTCTTGTAGTTGATTTGCCAGTTCTTGCATCTCGGATGGTGCTAGTCTGTAGGGAGCGCGGGCCACTGGCGCCGCTCCTGGCACTAAATCAATGTGAAACTCTACTTGGCGTGATGGTGGAAGTCCGGGTAAGTCTTCAGGGAAAACTTCAGGAAATTCACGAGCGATAGGAACGTCTTCAAGTCGTTTTTCTTTGGATTCCTTCTCGGTAACATGAGCTAGAAATGCGTAACATCCTTTTTCAATGTACTTCATGGTTTTCATACATGAGATGATGTTTAAGCGAGTTCCACTTTGATCACCACGGATGACCAAAGTTTCATTGTTACAAGGAATGTGAACAACTTTTTCGCCACAAATGATGTTGGCTCGATGTTTTGACAACCAATCCATGGCAATAACCACATCGAAACTTCCAAGTTCGATTGGCATGAGATTGATGTTGAATGGATGATCTAAAAGGTTGAGGGTACAATTTTGGAGCACAGTATTGGTGTTTACTAAGTTTCCATTGGCTAATTCAATACTATAATGAGTATCCATAGTGATTGGTGCAATATTAAGTAAAGGTGCAATTTTGGAAGATATAAAGCTCATATCAGCACCGGAATCGAATAAGACCTTAACAAGATGATTATTGAGTGAAAACGTACCAGTGACGACGTTCGGGTCTTGTTGAGGTTCACCGTTGCCCATAACATAAGCTCTACCACGAGCATCTCCGCCTTGTAGGCCACGGTTTTGAGGACAATTGGGTTTGACATGTCCTTTCTCCCCACACCCGAAACATGTAACTATCGGTTGAAGGTTAGCTCCAGTAGCCACAACTTTGCTTCTATAGTCTTTAGCAAGGTGTCCTGGTTTTTGACACTTGTGACACTTGGCTGGGCAAGGACCCATATGGTGATAGTTGCATTTATTGCACTTTGGGTAGGTTCCACCATAATTTCCTCCAGCTGGTGCTGCAACATAAGCCGTTGAGGCTTCTTGTCTTTTGTTTTGTTGCTGATGGTGTTGGGTGTTACGATTTTGATTGTTGAAAGTGTTTCTTTGGTTGTTATCCCATTGTCGTTTGTTGTTGTTGTTTCAGTTGTTGTTGTTGTTACGGTAGTTGGTGTTGTTGGTGGTAGTGTTGAGATTCTGTCTTTGGGTAGCTCCTGTTCGAACCACTTGATCCATGAGACTTCGAGACATTCGCATAGCATCATCAAGTGACTTTGGATCAAACGATGTCACGTTTCCTTGGATGATAGGCGTAAGTCCCCAGATATATCTCTCTAACAGCTTTTCAGTTGTTGGAACCATTGATGGACATAGTATCGCCAATTCTTGAAATCGACGGTTGTAAGTAGCAATGTCAACACCTTTAAGAACATGGTTCCAGAATTCCACTTCCAATTTCTGTATCTCACTACGAGGGCAATACTCCTTGATCATTAAACCCTTTAGAGCAACCCAAGATATTTGATAAGCACTCATGATGCCTATTGGTTGAGCAACTGAATTCCACCATGATAATGCCTGATCCAGTAGTGTACAAGTGGCATATTGAACCTTGTCACTTTCAGCGCATTTGCTGATTGAGAACACAGATTCCATTCTTTCAAACCAGCGAGTTAAACCCACGGCTCCTTCTGAACCCTTGAAATTTGTGGGTTTGCAACTCATAAATTCTTTGTATGAGCAACCTCTAGTTGCACTAGCTATGGCAAGCCTAGCAGCTTCAGCGACTGCGGCAGTTTCAGCGGCAGCGGCGGCTTCAGCGGCTGCGGCGGCTTTAGCGGCTGCAGCGGCCTCAGCAGCTGCGGCGGCTTCAGCGGCTGCGGCGGCTTCAGCGGCTGCGATTGTTGCAGTAGCGGTAGCGGCGGCTGCAGCAGCGGCTTCAGCGGCAGCGGCAGCTTCAGCGGCTATGGCTGCTCGTTCCGCGTTAATTGCTGCATTCACTCGAGTAGTAATCATTCGCTCAATGGCAGCTGGAGTCATTGGTTGAGGTGTTTTAGCTTTCTTTGGCGGCATGATTCTATTAAAAAGAGATATCAAGAGTTATAAAAAGATCATGATTTTTGATGGAAGGTTAGAAATAATAAAGTTTGGAGTTTAAAACCATAACACATGATAGCATAAAACCAGAGTTTTTATTCACATAACGTTGATTGATTTACAAAATCGAAACCTATTACAAGCTTCTTCAAAATGTACTAACTAAAACTTTCAGTTTAGTAATTACAACGCTTTACTACTGTTAGCTATTACATGAGTTACACAGAGTTTTCTAACTGAGTCTAATTAGTTTAGAAGTACAAAAGATAACTAGTATATCACATAGTCTAAGATTGGTTGAACGAATCGATGTTTCCATATACGGCTAGAACATCGATGTTATCACTTATACAGTTTTCTTCGACCTCTTTTTGATGTATTTTCTGTTGCATGGCATTCATAGAAGATTGCATATCATACAACTCCTTTCGAAGACAATATCGGTCGAAGTTAGCAACGTCTAGTCGGATCTCTGTCGAGCTTAAGTGATTTCGTAGTTCTTGAATCTATGCCGCGTCTTGGCACTGGATTCTTTCCACTCTTGATAACCTATCTTTAATGTCTTCCCATCCAGTTAGTGGATGGAAGATGGTATCTGCAACATAATCCAAGTCCCTCTTCACATAACTCATATCTAGTATGAATAAGTCCAAGCGTTGACGAGCATGGATGGCCTCAGTTTTGGCCGCAATGACAAATGATTCTTGTTGATTCATCTGCCATGCCATACTTTGGACTTTATGTTGAGTTAGGTCCAGGTGTTGTTTTAAACGGTAAAGTTCGTATTGGGCAGAGTTTATGAAAGCAGGTATCATTGTGGATGACCCGCCAACTTCATGAGTTGATGTTGGTCCTTGAGTAGGGTTAGTAGGATTAGGTTCGGAAGATGTTTCTGAGGCAGGAGGTGGTGATAATGGTGCTACACCATATACATAGTTTTCCTCTTGATCATCCTCGGATTCAACCCAATCCTGAACATTATATTCGGGAGAATCTGGTATAATCAGATCCTCTTCTACTTCCTCGTCCATATCTTCGTATGGTTCATCTTCGTAATCAACAGCATCAAGGTAGTCGTCATTAATATCAGGAAAATCTAGTTCCAGAATGATTGGAATGTTTGGAATTTGTTCGGGTGATGCCGGAACATAATCGGGAGATGCAGGCACAGACATAGTGACTACAAAAGGATATGATGTTAAAATAGTTATAATATTTAGGAGAAAGGTTTAAATATTTCAAGTGTATATATCAATATACTAATATGTTCATGTTATTATAACATGTCTTGAAAGCCAATAATCGTCTGGAGGATGGAAGGCACGGAGAACGGAAGGCTATAAAATATTTTTGTTTGCAAAAGCAGTTATAGTTTAAGTCATAATTTAGACTCGTTTCTCTATAACTATGGCTCTGGTACCAATCTGTAACACCCCCAATTCTACGTATGCAGCGGAATTCAAACTGGGTATTACTTGATGGCACAACAGTCATAATAATAGAAAACGATCTCTAAAAGAGTCGTTCTAAAAAGGCTTTATCATTCAAATATATCAGAGTTTACAAAATAGGTCCCAGTTGGTTCCATTGATTACAAAACACATCAATATAAAGTTTTTGATGCTTTGTGAATGATAAATTATTTATGTATAGCCTTCTTGATCTTGCCCTTCCATGCCAGCTTCCGACTTTATGGACCTGAAATACATGCTTAAAACTGTCAACACAAAGGTTGAGTGAAATTCATAGAGTTTGTTTGATGGTTGAACACATTATGTTGGTAGTGTGAGTTAATTTAACTTACACCAAGGTTTTGAAAACAAAACAGATATTATTAGACTAAGCATCATGCAATCAAGGCGTTAACGTGTTCTAAATTTTATTGGAGAAATTGTTGGTACGTGCCCTAGTAGGTAAAATTGCCATTTTTACCTAATGTTACTCAAATATAGTGCGTTTGTTTGCCTCTAACGGGCCAACACAAACGGGATTCGTCAATCCCAATAGATCTATTCACAATATTCGCGCCCACTCTTACATAGTGATTAATGATTCATTATTTAGGGACTTATGTTTGGCAAATGCGGTAACTTAGTGCTAATAAAACAATCAGATAAGCATACAGTTTGAAAGCAATGTGTTCGGTTTAAAATAAAGCATGTATCCCCCCCAAGGGTTTGTAAAACAATTAAGTAATAAAAAGTGGGGCTATGAACTCACCGAGAGTTGATGATGTTAAGTACTAATGAATGTGATGGATAAGTCGGAAGACTTCTACGTACAACCTAAAAATGAAATGTTGCGACTTAAGTTTGGAATAATGTTTTAGGAAAACATAAACCATCCTATATATATCCCTATGTTGATCATGATGTAGTCAATTTTCATTTGATGTTTATAGAAAGATCTTTAATATGTGAAAACGTATTTAGTTTATAGATATCGTACTACCGTTCGGGCCATCATAATTCAGAGGTCATGCATTAAACGTTCGAGGAGCTAGGACACTTTAATTCGTAAATCCAGCAACTCGTCGATACTTTTTACTCAAATGAAACCCCTCACATGAAGCTCCCTACTATTGTAGCACTTAGTAAATACAACATATGTTTTGAGTGAAGATTGTTATAACATAAAGTTTATCATGTTTTAATAACTATCTAGTTTATACAAGTTCTCGTCGTTTCAAACAAGCCTTGAGGCTTTAGCCATGGCCTTGCCGTGACTTTGGTCTTGACTTCCATGGTCTTGAGACTTAGCTTTGGCCTTAGCCGTATTCGTGGTCTTGGCTAATGGCCATTAGGCCTCTTGGTTTGCTTTTAGTTGTGACAAAAGTATAGTTATGAGACTATATTTACGGCAGTTTCTGTTTCTGAAAGATTTTTGGCCTATTTAAGCGTTTTCAAGGTCCGAGCTTTTTTATTATTGAGGGAAAACGTCGTTCCGGACAACTTTCGTGCTTTAATTTTTTTATGATTCGGACCATAAGTATGACTTTCAAAATGGCAGAACCAAACAGTCCCCATATGGCAGTTTTGGCGTTTAGGTTTCGCTAACTTCTTTTGCCTATAACTTTTGACTCGTTTGTCCGTTTCGGGTGATTCAAGTTGCTATGTTTACCTTTTTATCTTGTCCACCATATTATGTAAGTTACATAGTCCATATGTTACTGATTTTAATGGTCTCACATGTATAGGATATGACTAGTTTTCTAGTTTGTTACTTTTATGACAATATGTAAATTAAAACAAGTGATTGAGTATATGTACATCATGAATCAACATAGTAACTATATATATAGCATGAAATAGTTAAGATTATGAATAATAAAGATGAGATGATGGTGGTGATAAGTTGCTTACAACTTTTGGCTTTCAAAATAGAAAGGAGTAACTTAGTAAGGATAGGACTTTGATTGATCGGGTAAGACTTTGTATTGAGCTAGCTTTCCACACCTTGGCACCCTTGCAAACTTGAAGAGTTGGTGATGAAGTACTAAGTGACTTGATTGGATTTAAACTCAAGAGGATCACTTAAACTTGCTAGAGATTTGATGAAGTAGCTTGATCTTTGGAACTTCCTTGCATAAACTTGGAGTTTATAGATCAAATGATGGAAGATGTGAGTGGTCTAGGGTATGAACGACCAAAATCAGTTTGTGAGTGAGTTTATGATGTATTTCACTTCCTATTTATAGGAGGGTAAGTTTGGTTAACCATATATTGGGTTAATTATTAACCATGGTTAAGTTAGGACACTTGTAATGATCAAAATGATGCATGCTTAGGATCAAGCCACATAAATGGTGACTCCCCACCCTTAGGTCGGTTTTAATGAATGACAAGGCTTAGATGATAAGCCTTGGTCTTATCTTGAGGTTTAGAGTAAGTTTTGGTTCCGTTAAATGCCAACCGTAAGTTGTTAAGCCATAAAACGTACAACCGGGTATCGTAAAAATACGAAACTTACAGGAATGATGAGACTCATCATTATACTCCATCTAAAAATATAAAATGAGTGATAAGTCTCATTGGGTGCAAAAACGCTGCTTAAAGCTGGAAACACGGGTCAAAAACGCGTAATTCGCGAAAAACGCAGAACTGAAAAACGTAAAATTCCAAAACTTGTGGAATTGTCATAAAATAGTAGAAATACATATTTCTAATGTTTATATGGTTTACTGGACATATCGGGATGTCCGAATGACGTTTTAACCCTAAAGTAGTTCTCGGACACGGTTTCGTGAAAACGGTTCTGAATGGATTCAACGTGCGCCGTCAGGACGACTTGTCGAGTTTATTTATCTTGTCATGATAGTAAAATAAAAAAAAAATATTTACGATATGAATAGTGAAAATGAATAGTAAATGTGAATAGTAAAAGTGAATAGTAAGTTCTCAAAAATGAAAAATAACCTGAAAATGCGGGTGGTTACACTAAATAGCAACTCGCTAGGTACCAACTCGCTAACACCAAGTCGCTAATAATATAAAGTACAAGTCGCTAACTTACACCAAGTCGCTACGTGTAGTGGAGAATCCACTACGTGTACTTTTTGTCGGCTTGTCTCAATAGACAAGTCGCTAGGACCAAATCGCTACCAAATACCACTCCAACTCGCTAACTTTTTATGAAGCAAGTCGCTATGATGAATATCACACCGAGAACCAAGTCGCTAACTAGAAAATCACAAAAACACCACCTTTCAATCCAAAAACAACCCAACCACGATGATTCAAGCCTTCAAAATCAAAACCTAAACACTTGTGATGATTCTAAACACAAAAGTACTGTCAAAATCCAAACTTTAACACTAGAAATCACCCAAATGATGCAAAAACTACTAAACTTTTTCAAACTCAAAAACCACTTGAAATCCAAAGATATGTAAGAGATGATCTAACCATGGCTCTTGATACCAATTGTAAGATATTGGATTACATACACATCAAACCATAACACAAAGTAGGCATACAAGAGGTTTTTAGAGAGAGAAAGTTAGAGGTTTGGGAACTTTAGTGAGAGAAAGAAAAATCTTATTATGAGCTCCAACTCTCTACCTTGGAAGGTAGAGAGTATTTATAGTCTTACAATAAAACTCCACACAACGAGCATCCTCCACGGTGGGTAAAGACCCGTCCATCCTCCACGGTGTTACTTAACTAAATACTACTTAGCTTAAAAGAACTACGACTACGAGCTTTCTAACGATTACATATACTAGAGGTGACCGACTCTTTAATACCTGGAATTTCTAATTCCTAACACATATACTTCCCTTCTCCCATTATGATAATCACAATAAGCATGTAAATGATCAAAACTACCACAGATATAGCATGCCTTATCGTACATCACAAAATAACTACCTAGTTGTTGAGATTTAACATGATTCCAACTCCTCTGATTACCCCTAGGAGCTGTAGGCTTGTTCCTGTACATCTCAACATACTTTACAGTTGGTCTAGGTTTATTAATTGGTTTCCTAGGTTCCTCTGTAACAGTATTAACAACTTTTGGGATAGAAGTCTCTACATTCTTTTTAACACTCTCATCTACAACAGATGAGTCACTAGCACTCTCAAAAACATCATTATCAAGCTTAACTTCTTCCTCACTGTTCAATTTAGTGTCCTTTAAAGGACCATATTCTCTTTCAAGATCCTTAAAATCCTCTATGCCTGTATGAGCTAAATCTATACCTGGAGGTGATGGAACACCTCTTAGTGGTGGAGGCACTGTATTATAACCCATACCAGACTTAGCTTTATTATATATTTGAGCATTCCAAATTTTATCAATTGACTTAGACTGATGATAGCATGTGTCTACAGTTAAATTGACATTTTCAATTTTCTTTTGAAGTTTTTCAAGCTCCTTTTGGTATGCTTCATTCACAGCAGTTGTATATTCTACCTCTCTTCTAAGAAGAATCATATCATCATTATATTTTGTCTCATTTTCTTGAAAGTGCTCTATTTATTTTTCTAAGACTGCCATGGCTCTTCTAAGATTAGACACAGTATAATTAGCAGTATATAATTCTTGTCTTTCATTAGAATATAAATCATTAAGTCTTTCAACTTCTCTAGCAGCCCTACATGTTTTAGAGCAACATTCAGAGTTTTGTACCTCAGAGTCAGAGAAAGCCATGAGAGCAACTTCAGTAGCAACAAGAGCAGCATCTGAATGTTCTTCTTCTTGTTCATCAGCCATGAAACTCCAATCATAGCTTACACCATCAATAGCCAGCATTGCCTTTGGTTCTTCCACATTTGTTCCCTTCTTTTTCTTGTACCAAGTAGACCTGTTGTCCTTGGTCTTTGGTCTTCTACATTATCTAGCAAAATGTGGCAGTTAAAGCACTCCACTTTCTTCTTATCAAAACCTGCAGTATCATCACCATTAATGTGGATAGGCTTGCCAGTCTTCTTGTAAAATATCTTAGCCCTCATGCTAAGAAGAGTTATCTGCCATTTTATATCCATCTCCTCCAAGTCATCTTCATCAATTTGCTCTATGTCTTCATGAGTTAAGACATAGCCATCAACTTGTGTGGAGATAAAAGCATAAAAGGTAGGATCTCCAATACTAGCAACCTTCTTCTTTGAACCTGCAGTGGTAACATTAACATTACCAGTGGAAACTTTAGAACCTGCAGTGGCAATATCATCATCACTTTCATCTTCAGAATCATCACTGTCAACAGAGGTTGACAACAATGCCAAGCTACTAGAGCTTGTACCAAGTTTTCCTGCCTTCTTCAACCTTTGCTCAATAAGTTTGAAGTTGTTGTAAAGGTCATTGATCTTCATTGTTTCTATGTCTGATTTGTTTTCCCAGACAGTAACATTGGTTTGAAACTCTGAAGGCAAACTTCTGAGAAACTTCAAATTGAGGTCTTCCTTTTCTACCTCAATGCCAAACACAGTCAGCGTGTTACAATCTTCTGAAGTTTGGTGAAGATGCTATCAAGTGAGTCATTGCTTGAAGCAGAGAAGTTTTCATAACTTTGCTTCAATAATGTCTTTTGTATCTTCTTTGTAGCATCATTACCACCAAACACTGAGCAAATTTCTTCAAACAGTTCTTTAGCAGTCTTGAACTTGCTGAATGCAATGATCTGGTCTCTAGGAAGAGTCATCAGCAGCAAACTTCTAGCCTTAAGATCATTCTTCCTTTGTGCCTTTTCAGTATTTGATTCAGGCACAGAAACTTTCACAACTTCTGTGTCACCAACCTTCACAGTACTAGTCACGAGCTTGAAGGAATCACCAAGTTGGATAATCTCCGATAGAGCATAATCCTGAATGAGAAAGTATTGCTCAATCAGTATCCTCCACATCTCAAACTCATTAAGTTTGAGCTTAGGTAGCCTTGGTGTGGAAGCATTGGACTGGTTGTTTTCCATCTCCATTGAATTGAGTGAGTAAGTTAAGCTAATTCCTTGGATCTTCTAAAACAAAATATCAGAACCTTCGCTCTGAAACCACTTGATGGATCTAGATACACTCCTTGTGTCAATGATATTTTGTATGATATTAATAAGCACGCGAAATTTAATTAGTAATACTTAGAAGATGGATTGTATAATATATTGTATGAGAGTAAACACAGATTAAACACAAAACTCAAGCTCCAATATTATTAATGAATAATACGAGTGATCTTAGTATCACTAGGGTTACACCTTGAAGCTTTCGTAGGTAAATTAACAAGTACCTAAGACAATGACCTAGGACCTCCTTTTATACAACAAGGAGTCCTTTACAAGATAAGTATAAAGCTAACATAATAGAATATACACAAGATCTATTCTATACTTATCTAGACGCGTTTACCTAAACATAAACTGATAGCAGTGGTAATAATGAACTGGCAGTGGGAATACGTTTCCACTGCTAGTGTTAATCTCAGCCGTGTAAACCACAACTATCCGTGGTAACAGATTATTCCCAACAAATCAAATGACTTTCTAAACTCTGACAAGTCAATGTGATATTTCTACATTTCTAAACTCTTTCTGATACAAACAACCCGACACAAAAAAAGAAGAAAATAGGCCTTGTCATCTACTATGCCACGTAAGACTATTCCGCTCAACATTTTTGAGATTCTACGTATGCTCATAGATATACTTTTAGTACAAGTTGGCTGGTATTTGCAGTACAACACCTTAGGTATGTAAAATGAAGAGATCTTTAAAGTGACCTTATGAATGACAAACGGTCTCTAGTGTTATTATTTATCTAAAATTTGATCTTTTTGACTGTTTTCCTATGGCTAATGGTTTTTGGTTTTGTAACTAATGAGAAACCTTGTTTGACATGTCTATAAGCTCTGAGAATGTAATTTTAATTCTTTGATTTTTTCGGGCCATTTTCAGGGATCTAAAAAACATTACTGTACAAACGCTAATGTTCGAGGTCAAGATAACATTGATGAAAAATGGTATATCTGTATCAGAATACACACATTAGCATCTATTTTCCCCACTTCTTATGCATGTTGTTTGATATTCCAGTAAGTTACTTATAAAAGTGTCGGATAAAAAGCATATCGGTTGCAGAGAATTTGTGTGAGTTTCTCATGTCTTGCTTCCTTTTAAGCGGATGCAGTCAGAAACTATCCTTAACAGTGCGATTTAACAGGAATGCACCCAAGATCAGGGCCCATCTGTCTGTCAGAAAAGGAGGCTGCTATGAAGTCCATGACATTGAAGATCTTGTCAGATTTGAAGAAATGGTACAAGGTATGGTCTTTTATCTTCATAAAGTCGAATTTCAACAACTACCCAGTATCCATAAAATCATCTCTATATCAAAAACAATAATTAACTATCAACCTCCAAAAGATCTTAACAATCTTGAACACAAACAATTAGTCCAAAATCTCACCCCAATCAAAACCCAAATCAGTAAATATTAAGGGGATGTTTGTTCAAGGTAATGGAAAGGTTAAATGCATGAGAATGATCAAGGTTTTTATTAAAAGGGGTGAAGGGAACATCCTTTTTCACGACTGTTGGAGATCATTCTCCAAATAATTCAAGAACCAAATCTGCAGCAGGACTTCGTTGGATACCTTTACTTAATTGTATCAAGGCGTCCTTCATTCTACAGTATGTCAACTACACACACATGCAAAAGGTTCTTAATATTTCATTATAACGAATGATTACCTTCAGTCGATAAACAACACCTTGTTCAAGGGCAGGAGAGGCTGGATAAGCCTTGTTTGGTTTTAGAACAACCACATCATGTGTCCCAAATTGAAACAAGATAATATTAGCTTAGAAGTTAGAACAACCATATCAAAAAATGTACTTTCAACGTCAACATTCAAAGAATATTGTTTATAGGTTAGCTACTTATCTGATTAAAGGTTCGTAAATAGCTCTCTAATTCGAGTGTAAACTAATAACGTAGGTGCCTTAAATTATTAAGTATCTGGTTTAGCAAAAGCATCAGTCAAGCTTTTTCATGAAGTTATAACAGATATATTATAATTGGTTGTAAGCATATCTGTTGGTAAACTCCAAACATATTTTCAAGAAAATACATCAGCAATGGACCACCTTTTATAATTTCAAATTAGCTATTACCTTAAGCTTTTTCAAATTAGCTATTACCTTAAGCTTTTGTTTCTATTTCTTTGACTCTACCCAAATAACCACATGGTCTACAGCAAATCATGTTTCACAACAATTCATTTTATTGGAACCAAATTTGACATATCCTAAATGCAGAAGTTAATTTAAGGTTTTCATTTTTATTATGGGATCATTTTGCTTGTCTTACCTCCGTTAAATGAAAGCATGACATTTCGTCCATCCACTTACCCATTGATGACTGATTTAAATACAATGAGGTGTTTGGCATAACCTCATGATCATGTGTCATCGCCTATCCTGAAACAAACACTCTGAAATTGATTATCAGAAACAAAATTGAACATACTGTTCAAGAAGGAACCTAGCTCAAGGTAGATTACCATATCAAATAGCCGATCACAGACTTTTCAATACTCTGTGGACCTCATGCAACGACTCTCTGTTCATTACCTTCTATCTGTTTTTTCAGAATGCCTTCAATTTTTTCCTGTACATATGTGAAAAGTTGAAAAGAATTATAATTCCATGAGTACATCCAACAACCAAATAGATGGTAACAAACAATCTTGTTAGTTGATACTTTCTGTTGTACCGACCCGCTGAACCCAGTAATGGAAACCATAAACTGAACCAAACTGATGTACAAACACAATAAAGCCACCCACCCCTTGTATCCCCTGAACCCATAAACTGAACAAACCCACTAAACAAACCCATTGAACCAACCACACTGACACAACCCACTGAAACAACTGTCTGACTGAAGCCTCTTAGAACACATGAAAATATAGAGATAAAACTTGTTCAAGAGAAGGGCTTACAAAACCTTTAAACGAATCTTGAATCATTAAAATTAAAAAATCATGATCAGACTCATGTTAAAAAGCACTATATATCATCTTATTAAACGATAAGATAAAAGATTAGTCTCTCATCGTATATAAATTGATCCAAGATGTTATGTTGCTACTGATGCAACTACGTCCCTGCTTGTAACAGTTTCATAAGAACTATATATACATCTTTAACAATCATAAGAACTCTAATAGTTTCATAAAATCCACATAAATATATATTTTTTTACTACTAATGCAACCTCCTAACATAACAGTAACTATATAACATATGTAAAATATGAAAAACTTCTAAAAAACTAACCTGATGTGGAACCTTTTTTGATTTTGTTAACTTGACTCTTGCATCCTGTATATTATAAAACATAATGGAGTTGAATTACATGCATATAACTAACAATCTTCGTATCAACATTCATATAACATTAATATAACATAATAGTTTAAAAAAAACTTGTTGATGTACTAATAACATTAGTACCAGTTACTTTAGGATTCTTGTCTTGGTTTCCTTTTCTTATTTTCTTAGCTTGAGTCTTGAATCATGAATATTATAAAACATAATGAAGTTTAATTACATGCATAAAACTAACAGATAACATAATAAATTTAAAACAAATAACACCTGTTGATGACATAACAAAATTCGTATCATTGTCTTGAAGATTATTATCTTTGTTTGCTTTTGAAATCCTTGCACTTTGTCTTAACCTGGATTGATCTTTTTGGGACTCCATCCTTGTATCAGATATCTGTTAACACTGTAAAACCAATATGTGATATCTGATAACAATATAAAACTAAAAAACTTCAAAACTTGTAACACTTACAGGTCGATAAAAAAAACCTGTTAAACTGTAAAAACGATAAAAAAAATTAGAGATTATTCACCTGTAAAACTAAGAAGTCGATTATACTTTTTAGAGATTCTTATGTTTAGGAATAATATAATAGGGTGTATTTATACATAAAAAAAATAGGTTAAAAATATATATGGTATAATTATCTTGTAAGTAATATATATCATAATTTTTTTTAGTTGTTATCTTCATAATATACAGTCCTAAAATACAAATTGCAGGATTTACTCTAGTGGTAACTTGTTTACAAAAACCATGAATGACCCAAGTTCAACTCCAACAAATGTCTTTTTAATAAAAGAATTTTAAAATTCAAAAATAACAAAAACAAAAACGAAATTTAAAATTAAAAAAAAAATTGTACATATATTAATTAAAACACCACATGTCATTAAAAAAATTAAAAAAAAATGCCACATAAATACAATGATGACATGGAATAATGACATGGCATTATGGGATGCCAAGTGGCATTATGACGTGGCATGCCTCCTCTTATATATAATGTATATATATATATATATATATATATATATATATATATATATATATATAGACTCTAGAGAGAGAGAGAGACGTATGGAAAGATATAGAGAGAAGAAAGAAGAGAGAAGGAGGAGTTAATTGGTGATGAATGAATGTATTTCTCACACTAAGACACATACTCACACACCTCACAAATGAGGTGTATTCGTCTATATATACAAGGAAAACGCCCTAATAGGCTTGGTGGGCTTGGGCTCTCTTTTGGACTTGGACTAGACCTAAACTTATACAATATTAGCTTAGTAAGCCCTAAAGCCCACCATAGTCTATCGGTGTAACGGATTTGGGAGTATTGGAATGGTCAAAGCGTATTGTAGAAGCTTGGAGGTGGGCTTTAAGAATGAAGAACTGAAGTAGAGAAATAGATGTCTTGTACCATCCTTACTCAAGCAACAATCACATAGTGAACACGTCAAAGAATAAAATACAATTCGTGCTTCATGGAGTTGTTCTAAACTCTCGTTTATTATATAAGATAGATGTGGCAAATTCCACCCATGTACTTACTAATAGGTTCTTCGAGTATCTCTTATCTTTTAATGGGTCAAGCATGAAAAATTTAAGTATAGCCGACAAGGGAACAAGTTGAAAGTCACCCAAAATGTATTTTCAGTAGAAGACCTCCTAAATCACAAGTGTAATAAATCTTGATTCTTAGTGAAATTCGTAAAATATCTAAAATCATATTTAATACACTAATTTTTTGTTTTAATCTTTTATTCTTTAAACAAAACCAGCTCAACCTAACCCAACTTAACCCAGACCAAAATTACCCATTTTAACTTGTTACCCAACCGACTCAACCCGCCCAATTTGCAAATTCTATAAAATAGAAGCAGAGTTACATACATCTCGAGTTAATATCTAACAAACTTGGAGACAAAGTTGTAGGTGGACTCCCATTTCCTCCTAAGTCGGAAAAAGTAACCTCCAACTCGGTCATGGGAGAAACCTATAAATATAAAAACCGCATTTTAAATGGAATTCTATCACTAGAAACGAAATAAATTTTCTGTCAAGGGATATATAACTTTACAGTAACAGTTGGTTTTTGTACTAATTTGGAAACGGAAGCAATTGGAGTCATATAAAGGGATACTTGACTTTGATCTGTATCAAAAATATAATAAACAATGTAGTAGTAATACGAATCCTATTCAGTCATATAATTATAAACCTAATAATGTTGGAAAGTGAGTAAATGAAACAATTGTATTTCGTCAATGTAATTTCCAAAATAATAGTAAACTCCAAATCGATCACGGGAGAAACCTATAAATATAAAAACCGCATTTTAAATGGAATTCGATCACTAGAAACTAAAGAAATTTTCTGTCAAGGGATATACAACTTTACCATAACAGTTGGTTTTTGTACTAATTTGGAAACAGAAGCAATTGGAGTCATATAAAGAGATACTTGACTTTGATATGTATCAAAACTATAGTAAACAATGTATTATTAATATGAATCCTATTCAGTCATATCATTATAAACCTAATAATGTTGGAAAGTGAGTAAATGAAACAATTGTATTTCGTCAATGTAATTTCCAAAATAATAGTAAACTAAGGGAGAATAACATAATATCTTACAACTTCCCATGACCACGGATGAAAACCAACTGTGAATCCTTCAAACACGTGTTGACCCAATTTTTCGCATGTAATTGCTAGTTCAACAATAACTCTACACTCAAAGATTGAAAATGACTAAAATACTCAAGCTGAGACAAAAAGTCACTATAAAAATGCCAAATATAGTTGCAAGAATTTATGCTAGAAAAACCTGCAATCTGACTCAGTTGTAACATTGCATGCACAGTCAAATCCACCTGAAAATTATTTAGAAAAAACAATAGTAATTATGGGTGACACTGCATCAATAGTTCATTTAACGCTTTCTTTTTGTAAGGCATGAAAAGGCATAGCCACTAGGATCACTACGACTAGAATATCATCTAATCTCAATACATGTTTAGAAAAAGTAGATGTGTGCTTGTAAAAACAAACTACTGAAACCTGAGTTTTGACATAAGTGAAGTTAGCAAAGTAGCCCAACAAATCTAATCCTCGAGAACATTAAGCTCTCTTCATATACTTAGATTACTAGTAGACAAAAAAGAGTCTCTCCGAATTTGAGAGAGTGTATTTGTGATCCTTGTAACGCTCTATCGACTCTTTTGTAATTGTTTCCTAACATCTTGCTAGTTTTTTATTTAATCTATGGCCATTAAAAAAAATTCCTACAAGGTGAACTTATATTATTAATCGGTTCCAGAGTCAAGATAGCAAACCATGGACCGTATACATGAGATCTATACATTGACCAAGATTAAACAAGATAATTTTCTATAATGACACCTATAGCATTCAAAGTGCATGCTCCCAAGTCCCAACATACAAACAAATAAACATACAAGATACAAATATGCAACATGAAGCAAAAAAGTATAACGGGTTTGACTTTGTTAGGTCACCATAAGTTAACACAAGGATCAATATGTAATAAATAAGGTAGAGATAGATCGGTTGCACACACAAACACACACACACGTATGATAATAGTAAAAGGTTAAGCGTAGAATGTATTATGAGTGAACAACCAACCTTCAAATGAGGGTTTACAAGATTATTTATAGGGGAAGGGAGTTAGGGCAACACATCTAGTCCCTTCCTTTCTTATTGGGCTTTAGCATAGGCTCATGGGCTTTCTACATGAGCATTGCCATAATTACTAACCTAAAAGCCTAATTAAGCAACCTATTACAGTATTACATATTAATGACTAACACTTGAAATACTAGTTAGGACTGATTCTAACAATCTCCCCCTAAGTGTTAGTGATGAGTCCAGCAATCTTGGATAAGTTGTTGGTGATGATGTAATAGCGGTTGCTTGACGTCTTCTAGCATTCTTCTTTCTTGTGAGAAGAAGTGCCTTGATTCCAACAATCTCCCTAAAGTGAGGATCTTGCTTCTTTTGAAGTTTTCAGCTTTGACGTCTTCGTATTCTTTGTTCTTTGTTATGGTGTGGATATGGTGATAATATTTTGTTGTCTGCATCTGGTCCGCTTCATCGCTCAGGTGTCTCCACGTCTTTCTCCAACATGCTCACACACTCTTTGACGTTGGATTTCAGATTTGATGTAGTTCTTTAGTCTTTAAACTTTGAAGATTCTTTGGTTGATGAAAAATCATTCTGACTTTTGAGTTGCCTTTCGAGAGAACTTCATTTGAGTTGTTGTTGGTATGAGCATGAGGAGAATCTGCACGATCATTCCTCCCAGGAGCATCCATAAGAAGAAAACATAAGAGTTGGTTAGTGAAAAAACACCAATCGATCATTGTGATCATTCTTATAGAATTGACCACTACCATTGTTATTCTGATGAATGTCTTGATTCCATTCACCTTGGTCGGGCGAATCAGCCGTCCGAATCCCATAAGGGACAGTTGGCATTACATTGATCATGTTCAAGTATTGACCCACATCTTCAGGACACAATTCTTGAAAGGAATCTCCTTAGCGGGATTTCCAGCACTTACAAGTTCAAACTTCGAGGGTGTTAACAGCATAGTGTGAAAACACGTCTCTAATTCTAGCAAAGGCTGTTCCTGAACTGGAGTCCCTCAAGTAGGATAACACGATGTACCGAAGTACATCTACAATTCAAGTGAGTCGTTGAGGTACACTAAAGTATCACCTCACGACTGTAGACCGTTTGAGACAAAACTAAGCGTAACCCACAAGGAGTTACCGAAGCGACCTGCTGTCAGGGTTGTTTGATGTTGACCCTGGCAGGAGTTTCCATTCAATCACTGAGGATCACAAGTGTGAATCCCCTCATAAATGTTCTCGACAGATTACCAAGATCAGTGAAGGACTCTAAAAATGTATCACTTGCGTCCTTAATGTTGAACAACAAGTGATGAAATGTCAAGTGTTCCTAAGAGATCTTTTGATGAATCTCATGGCTCTAGACTCAATAGTGCGCTTTGGTTTTCTTGAGTAGAGACTAGTGAGAGGGTCTCCTTCTTCAATACCAACAATCTCTAAAAGAAAGTCGATAGTTTACGTAGGGTTCCCTGTGAGAATGAAACAAGCTTCTGTTGAGAGAAACTTGAGTGGCTAAGAAGGTTTAGTGCATTGCGTCACTGGGTCCATGACGAATTTAATCTTCAATACCGGTGTCATCTAGTGACTGCCAGTAGCATATGAATTGAACCCGGTGTCTGCCCTAAGTTGAATAATTTGGAGGGCTATTTCTTTTCACCCTTTTCTTTACTTTTCTTTTTAGTTCTTCAACTCCTTATTTCTCTGATTCTCATTTACTCCTTTTTCATAATCAAACCTAAGGACTTCTAAGTACTAACTATTGGTGGTATCCTTGGGTAGATCCCTCCGGCTCTGGCGGATCATAGGACGGTTATTCCTAACCTTAGTCACCTTATAACTCCATGACTATCTTATGTTGCCATAAAACCATTTTCACAAAAATCTCTCAAAGTGTTTATGAATGAAAACATTTTGTAACACTTCAAGAGTATTGCAATTTTTAGAAATACTCCCCCTCCACATGTGCTTAAGTGTTTTGACAGAAATCTATACAGTGAGGGTAGAGCTCGCACTTTTGAATTGATCAACTCAAGATAGACAATTCCCCGCGAGACACAGTTACATTGCATAGTTAAAGAGATGCATTGTCAGCTTTTAGGTGACAACTAGCTCTAATAACTACCTTGAAGATGTGGACAAACCTCTAAGAGGTTGTCAAACCCGTCAAGGTTCATGTCTATCAAGAGCTACTTGAATATGTACGATCTACTCGGATAAGTCTTGGAAGACAAATCTTTTCGATGTATGACAGTTCAGATCTCATCAATTCATGGGTTAAGTCTTAGCACACAAGGATTCAATCGCAATCCAACATATTTGTATCACACAATTTTTCTCCCCCTCAAAAATGGCATATAAATGTTATTTTTGATGAAATTTAGATATCGAATATGACCATTTCGAGTTTTATGGGAAGATTTCCACGAAGAACATTTTGTGAACAAAGATATTTTGAAAATACTCCCCCTCAACAAGTAATACTAACTTTTGAGGTTTTGAAAACATAAGGGGAAGTACTTGTTCTTTTGAGCAAAGCTTTGAAATTTACTATAGTTTTGATAAGTTTTACTCAAAAGTAAGAAGCTTTCGCTCCTTTTATAAGGATTGTGGCACTGATGCGTACCACAGGGTCCTTTCATTACAAGTACGGGTTGTACACTGTTATGTGTGCACAAGCCATAGTGAATATACAAATCAAACAATCCAAATATCAATCAAGAGTTTTTAGGAGTACCAAACAATTACTCAAGTAGACCCGGAGTTCTCTCTTCTCATTGAAATGTTGTAATTGAGAAACTCTGTCTTCCACCCACATAACTCTTCAATCTCCGCGTCTGATCCCTATGAAACATTCGTTCATCCAGCCTTGTGATTATCCTACGAGCTTCCTTGGATCTGAGGTTAGAGGGTTATAATACTTGGGAAGTATGTGTGTAAAGTTGTAAGTAGAAAGGAATAAATGGCTCTCTATTTATAGAGGAAATTCTCTATTGTTCCCCGGATCCCACGGATCCCTACCACAAGGGATCCGGCTATCACAAAGCCAGGGATCCGTGGAACGCTCCTCTTTGCCCATGGGTATTTTTGGTTATGGGTCATGGGTCATGGGTTATGGGTTGATCCATGGTTTTCTTTCTAGATACAATGTATCTTAAGGATACAATGAACTTGGTTAAGTGGTATATATAAAACCATGGGTTATGGGTCAATACCATTTGCTAGTTTTTACCCATTTTAGTATATACATGTTTTTACCCCTTTTAGTATACTTAGTTTAAGTATATGCTAACCCAAATATGTAAACACTAGTTGTTGTACATATGTATCTAAATCATAAAATCACTTATACTTGTTTTAGTGTTTTATGTGAAAACGTAAGTGTGTTAGAAAACTATTAACTCAAACTATTTACGTATTCTATTTGTTTCGTTAAAATGATTTTACGTTTGTTATCGACAAAACATTAGAAGATCGTAAAATATAAATAAACGTTTTTACGGCTTATTTGTATTAACAATCTCCCCCTTTTTGTGGATGACAAAACGTAAAATTATTTTAAGAAAAACTAAAATTCGTAGCAAATTTGAATTAGTAGTTTTTACTTTCTTCTCCCCCTTTTTATCGTAACAAAAAGTGTTAAAAGAAACTAACACAATTTTTATAAGAAAAAAAATATGTAAAAATGTAAAGAGAGCAAGTGACGGAAATGGTACTCGTCTTAACTCCCCCTTGACGAGTCCATCCCTTTGAGAGGGCGTCAAGGACATGACGTAAAATAAACTAATTGTGTTTGCAAATAATTCGTCTTAAGTGACGAAAACGTGCTCCCCTTTGAAGATTGAAAAGTTGCAATGGGGTGTCATGAAGTATAATCCCAAATCGGATTAAGTTTCAAATGTTTTTGCAATATCGTTTGACACAAAGCTCCCCCTAGCTTTATGGTGTCTAAATCTTCATATGTATTTTGAAAATCTACAAAGTAAAGGTTAGAAAATAAGAGTATAGTGCATAATTTCATGCAAATAAACTCAAGTTAGTAGAAGTTTGTGCTTCTGATCCACGGATCCCACGGTTCCCTTCTTGGAGGGATCCGGCTAGGCATTTTGGAGGGATCCGGCTATCTAATGACAGTTTCTTCAGTAGTGAAGATGTGTCAAACAATGCTAATGAGGAGATAATATATGTGTGAAATAAAAAGCACAACGCACAAAATAATCATAGCATATAAATGTGCATTCAATAAAACAAGAGATAACCAAACAAATCTTTAAGACTAAGAGAATGAACTAGGACACAACTACCACTAAATACTAACTAGTTACTAGACTTAAAACGCTACAATGTGCTTGAGTCTAGGGATGAGTGGATTTGTTGATTTGATCCAACTTTGCAAGAAGATGATTAAACACGAAATTTATCTCATTTCGTGCTTCTTGAACAAGTCCTTGAGTGTTTAGACAATTTGGACAATTATTGTCTTGGTTTGGACCCAGAGGGAGATGGATGTTTTGAGGAGGCTCTATGTGTGATTGTGGGTCTTCATTTTGAGAAGTAGGAAGAGGTTCTAAAAATGAGGGTGGTAATGGAACTTCTTCCATATGATCAAGGTTGTTCCTTGTCTCCCATGATAGGCTAGTTGGTGTTGTTGGTGGTTCCCTATTCAATGAAAAGGTTGGTGAATGGGAGGTTCTTGGTGGTGAATGATCTAATGAATAGATGTTTGGGTGATGGAGAGGCTCATTCAAGGAGTGTAGTTCATGCTTAATGAATGAGGGTTATGATGGCTTGCTAGAACTAGTCAAGTTTGGTTTTGAACTAGATGATCCTTTTTCTAGTCCGAAAGGTTTGATGCTAATCCTTGCGGTTCTCTTAGCCTTTGTTGGATGAGTTTGATGAGATAGGGTTCTAGTATCATCGTCTCTAATGAGGGATGTTTCGGTGGAAGAGATTTCATGGATCATTTGACCCTTTCTTTTGGATGATCCTAAGGTTGAGGAGTAGTTGCTAAGAGCCTTAGTCATGGTGATGATGATGCTAATGTGAGCTTCTAATTGCTGATTTTTGAAAGGTAAGTGAGGATGGTGCCTTAAACCAAAGGTTGTTTGGTTTATAAAGGATAATTTGAATTAGGAAATTAAATTCTTGTCCACTTAGAAGACTAAGCATGCTCTTAAGGTTTTGATCAGCTCTAGGAGGATAATTAATGAATGCTAAAAGTGGTTAGAGAACCAAAAGGTGACTTAAATTTGAATATGAAAGCTGATTGAAGCTTTCTGCAGCTACGGATCCCGCAGATCCCTCTCAGCAGGGATCCGCCTGGTTAAAGACCAGGGATCCGGCTATCAGACAGGTTTTAGGTGAAATGATTATGCTTTTGTAAGGTTTATTATTAATGGATTTCGAGGTTTTGAATTAATTTTGAAGTCTTTAGCTGTTGGATATCTCAAATCCTTAACCATAACAAGTGATGGTGCTTAATGATGGTTTTGGGAAAGAAAATTGACCTTGGGTAGTCTAACTATATGTTTGACAAGGATACCATTTAATTTGATATGGATAAATGGTGATAACAAGTCCTAGAAGTCAGATGATGTCCTAAGAGGAATTTATTAAAATCTTTAAAAATAAAAAGAAATGAAAAACTAATTTTTGAGCCTAATTTTGAGTCAAAGATGATTGAGATCAATTTTCTAAAATTGAAGGATAGATCAAACTAAGTGCTATCAGACGTGATAGATAATGTGTGAGTGTTGGAGCGGAATTATGATGAGTTTTGACTAGTTGATAAATCAAAAGTATTTCGAAAATATATCCTAGATAAGCCATGGATGAGAGTGAGGTTTTCAACTATTTGAGGAAGACTTAGTTGGCTCTAGTATCTTATGTTTGACTTGTGTGAGGTGATCTAGTAGAATATTTTGATGTAGGCAAATCTGTATTGCTTATCAGATGCCACGGATCCCGCGGTTCCCTTATGGGAGGGATCCGGCTAGTTCAAATGCTGGGATCCGCCAACTGCAGATCAGAGAGCTTTCGGGAAATGTGCAATTTTGCACTTTATAGTAAATGCTTTTCATAGTTATTTCTATGGGGACTAAATGCAAGAACACAACTAATATAATGTATATCAAAGTAGGAAGAGCTAAAATTCCTAGAATGAGTGACGACGACCAGTCAAGGGGTCATAAAATCTCATTTTCCAAATACCTAAGTTAGGATTGTTTAGTTCCAAGATATGGCGATACCTACATACTACGAGCATAGTTTAAAGTGTTACAAGCCATTGTTTGAAATTTTACATCATACATTTGGGTCCTAAGACCTTACCTCTCTTCTCCTTCTCATCTTCACCCATCCTCCACTCTACCTCTTTTTCTTCAAGAAGTTAGCAAAGCACTTGAATATTCCCTTGGTTTGTTGCCATTCGGGTGATGCACCAGGAACATCCGGCAATTGGTTGATATACTCCAAAGGATCGAGTTCGGTATTTCCGAGTGGATTGCTACTTCCTTCACCTTCTCTTGGTCTCTCCCTTTCTTCCGAGGAATCCGTGGGTGGGTGAGGCCTCTTGCCATCTACCATAAACCTCGTGGTTCTTCCCTCGGTCAACGGTACCATAACCTTGTTGCAAAAGCTATGGTCATAGGTTTGTGGAGAAGGATCTAATGCAAAGATGAATTTAGCAAGACGGGTTAGGAGCATTGCATACGGAAGCACCATCTTGTCCATGCTTCTTACACTTGCCATTCTCTTGACCATGTAGTAGGCAATGTTGAAGCGAGTCTCGGTCACAAGACAATAGATCATGAAGCTTAGACATGTGTTGGAGTGATCCTTGTTTCCTACTAGACACACCACATTCTCCCTTATCACATCTTCCAATTTTCTATACAACGGGTACATCTCCGAGAGCTCCATTTGGAAAGGATCCCTATAGATCACTTTCGACTTCCTAGTCACCCTTGATGGGGATGATCTTGGCATAAACACGGTGTCCCTTACCGTGGTTGCTTCCGGGATTGTTGCGTGATAAATGTCGTGATGATCAACCATAGATTGTATCTCCTCCAACGACCACTCATTAGAATACATGCAAACACCATCATATGGAACCCCTATTATTCTTCCAAACTCCTCAAGAGAAAGGGTGAACTCATGTCCATTTATGGTGAATTCAATTGAGATGTACCCATCATCATTTCTAATTATACCCATAGTCTTGTAGAACTCAAGCACAAAGACCGGGAAAATTTACTCGTTTATATCCAATAAACAATCAAACCCAATAGTTCCAAATACTTCCCTCATGTCGGTATTTGCAAGAAATGATGGATCAACAACTCTACCTTCATGAAAGAGTCTCCTTTCAAGCAACTTAAAGGCTTTCCTATCGTCCGGACTTAATCCATTTTTCCTATGGTACATGGGTATGTAGTGAGCGGTGTTTTGGTAATCTTGTTGCTTGTTGCTTGGCATGATGTTCCAAAACAATACAACCACAATGTGGTGTTAATTGTGAATAGTAACCTAGAGGGTTTGATCACAATTTTTCTCTCATCATCTTTGTTGAGTTCAAGAAATGTGTTTAATTTGTATTAACAATGTTAATTCTTTGATTTAGATTATCTTAGAAAACAATGTGGTGACAAATTATGATAAACCCATTTGAACCCAGCTCTTAAAGATGAAGAAATTGTAATCTTTAGAAATCAAGGAATTAAATTAACAATTTAGTGAAGATTATACTTACACAAGTGATTGTTAAACTTGAGAGGAATGATCAAATTGCTCCTATGAACAATACCTGAGTTTTTGTTCGTGAGTCTTTGAGGTGAGTATAATTGTGGAACATCCACAGTGATCATTCTTTAGCTTATACTGTCTTCTGTTGCACGGATCCCGCGGATCCCTCTCATTTGAGATCCGGCTAGTATAAACGGAGGGATCTGGCATGACAGCAAAAGTCAGCTCAAAAATTCCTTGATAATTTTGGTTTGGGAGTTCTAAAACGCCTAGTGTTTTGATGTTAAGGCTCTAAAAGTTGTGGTTTGAGGTTTTGAAGATTTAATACTATTCCTATTCGACGAGGTTCCCTTTTTAAGAATTAGTCATAATTCTTGGGAAGCTTTTCAAACATTATAATAAAATTCCATTTTATCATAATATAAGAAGTTTCACATGGATATTTATTGACATAGATGAAGTGTCAATAAATCTTTTGTGATGACTAATGATTGAGGTTATCGAATAACCAAGATATCATTATTACGAGTTAGTAATGTAGTCTATACAAATAAGTCGAAGAATACTATTTAGATGATGACTATAATATGAATAACTATTTGAACAATTACTAATAAATCATGTAACTAAGATTTAAAAAAAAATAAAGGTAAGTAATTAAAGATCATACCTTTGCTAAATATTCTTTTTAAGAAAATAAGTATTTAGATGTTTTGTGATCTACTTGGAATCTCCAGATTTATGTTGTAATAATACTAAACATTCTTTTTGCGAAAAGAAATATTTAGATAAATTCTTTATGATATTCTTGGTAACTCCAAATCCCAGTATGGATAATGCTTAAAAAATGTTAGAGCATTCTATCATTGTCCAACAATAAACAATATAATGATTTTTAAAATATGACAAAAATAATCCTTCTTTGTAGTTTTCAAACATACATGGATCGTATCAAGTTTTTAAAGTACAACATACTCTAAGAAACTTGGTAACGAAGCTCTGATGCCAATTGTGGAAAACTAGAAAGGGGGTTTGAATAGTTTTACCAATTTAAAACTTCCTTTTAAATATATAGATCGACTTATGTCAATCTATTTGGTTGTTTATGTTGGACGTTGATAGATAGATATATAAACGTGTAATGAAAGATAAAGAGTAAGAAGCACATCACCACGACACAAGTATTTATAGTGGTTCGGCTACAAGGACACCTTCCTTGCCCTACTCCACTCCCCGATTCACCTACTCGAGAGTTCGTAAGCACTACACCAACTCTTTATGGCGGAGAAGCCTTCACAACGTCGCTTAATCTTTTTTCGGTACAAAGCTAAATACCGAGTTCCTTCACACCAAGGCGAACCACACCTAATACAACGTCTCCTACCCTTTATACGGTGCTAGGCTAACCATCGAGTTCTTTCACACCAAGGAGAACTAATCCTATCACAACGTCGCCTACCCTTTATTAGGTACTAGGCTAAGCACCTAGTTCCATTACTATGGAGGAACTACTACCATTCACAACAAAACACCTAATATCAAGGAGATCCACTCCTTGTTACAACACCATCAAGGATATCACCATCCTTGGAAATAAACAAATATTTATATGTACAACGATACACCTCATCGATTATACGACCTAGGCATTCTTCCCAAATGCGACTTGATTTGATTCTTCGGCATCCTTCACTAATGCCTTTGACACAACGCTTGACACCCTTCACTAATGCCTTCGTCTTAACACCTTTAGCATTCTTCACTAATGCTTTGACACGGATGATGAGCACCTTTCACTAATGCTTTCATCTTGACACTTTCAGCATTCTTCACTAATGCCTTCAACCCAACATCTATGGAGAAAGAAAGAACTATCAACAAGAGAACCTTAGTTGTCTTGATGATGACGAAGCATGGCAACTCGTGGACTTGAGCTTGCTCGTCTTCAAAAAGTCGTGATCTCGCCTTTAAGAGGAACCTAGAAGATCACACAAAAGCAAAAGACAAACTACATAGATCACTTGGATCTGAGGTTAGAGGGTTATAATACTTGGGAAGTATGTGTGTAAAGTTGTAAGTAGAAAGGAATAAATGGCTCTCTATTTATAGAGGAAATTCTCTATTGTTCCTCGGATCCCACGGATCCCTGCCACAAGGGATCCGGCTATCACAAAGCCAGGGATCCGTGGAACGCTCCTCTTTGCCCATGGGTATTTTTGGTTATAGGTCATGGGTCATGGGTTATGGGTTAATCCATGGTTTTCTTTCTAGATACAATGTATCTTAAGGATACAATGAACTTGGTTAAGTGGTATATATAAAACCATGGGTTATGGGTCAATACCATTTGCTAGTTTTTACCCATTTTAGTATATACATGTTTTTACCCATTTTAGTATACTTAGTTTAAGTATATGCTAACCCAAATATGTAAACACTAGTTGTTGTACATATGTATCTAAATCATAAAATCACTTATACTTGTTTTAGTGTTTTATGTGAAAACGTAAGTGTGTTAGGAAACTATTAACTCAAACTATTTACGTATTCTATTTGTTTCGTTAAAATGATTTTACGTTTGTTATCGACAAAACATTAGAAGATCGTAAAATATAGATAAACTTTTTTACGGCTTATTTGTATTAACACTTTCTTCTTCTTCCTTCTTAGAACGTGCTTCTTCACCAGCCTTTTCCCTTGCAGCTTCTTCCACATCTTCAACAGTTATCTTCTCTGTAGTTTCCTGCTCATCTTCCTCAAAGTCGAACTTAACTTCATAATCCTGCTGCTGCTTCGTAGATTCCTTTGTGGTGTCACCAGTTCCCTTATCGGGTTGATTAACCGCATCAAGAACTGGTGTGACTGGAACACCACCGCTGGAACCTCCAGGGCCTTTTAACTGTTGAGCTTCAAAATATTTGGCAGCTTGCTGCAACCTCATTCGCTTCAGAGTTTTCTGGTAATCTCTGTCTTCATCCATAGGTTCATTCTCTTCATCGGAATCTTCCTCTTTTCCTCTGCCACTGGTTTCTTTCCTTTATCGGATGAGGGAGTAGGGGTTTTGTCTTCTGAATTTTGAGTAGATAAGTCATCTTGTTTTGATTCAGAGTAGTAAGTCACCTCATTTGACTCAGTTTCAGAATCGTCGTCTTGTAGAATATCTTCAGGTTTGACTTGAGGACGAACGATCTGAGTTGGGACTCTTTTCTTACTGGTTGGGTGTCTTTTCTTGTACTTAGTTGTACTCCCCGTGCTTCCAGTGCTACGTGATCTTCTAGTCCTTTTGGTAGGCACTGCAGAAGTCTTTTCATCCATAAACCCAACTTTGCCTGCTCTCATTGCTTCTTTGTAATGAAGATACGAGGGGAGACCCTTGATTGTATCAGTGACCAGGCAGTCAAGTAACTCTGCACCTTGTTTTCGTGTTGATGAGTCTTGATTGTAAAATAATTCATACTACCAGGCCTTCGATGGTGATCAAAGGGTATGAGGGGTGATATGCTTGCGCCAAACTTGTAGCCAATCTGCAATAAGAAATAGTAGACACTTCGTTAAGTGATTGCGCAGGGGTTGGGCCCTGCGAACCACCTCCGGCGTGAGAGTAAGTATGTGATATGTGTTGTAAATAATATGGAGTATGTAAAATACTGTGTTGAATGAACATACCATTGAAATGACTCGTCCAACCTATTTATAGGTGATGAAAATAGCTTGGAGAGTGTTAGCACATGTTTAGGAGATCATGGGGGCGTCCCCTGATTTGTGGTAACCGCTAGGGTTTCATCCCCACTATCTCGGACTTGGCGGGGAAGCTAAGGAAATAGTGGGAACGTGGGGGGAAGACCAAGTCAAGGTTCTTCTTTATCTTGGCATCTTCAAGAGATGACACCGAAGGGCATAGGCCTTCGGCTGGCGGATTCCCAGCTGGTAAGCATGTCAATGATGAATGGTTTTACGCCACCAATGATTTATGAAGAAAGATTTGGGTCTTCGTAATGCAAATTTGACTGAGGCCGAAGGGGGTCCTTCGACCTGATCGGAGGGTACGTCATCAAGCCCCCCATTCGAAAGTGATATGTACGAATAAGAAATATTGCTTATGACTCAGAAATAGAAACGAAACTCCCCCTTCGTCACAAAAAATGAACGAAGATGAAAATTCTTGCACCTATTGACCGTAATTAATGCAAAAAATTATCCTAACCACCCCTTTTCCTTGGTAAAAGAAAACGTCTTTTCAAAATTTAAAAGAGTTTTGAAATCCGGTGGTAGGGGTAAGTCATGACACGTGTAGGGCCGAGATTTAACATATGTAGGGGTATATAAAATGTAAAAAACAGTAAAACCCTAGCATAATTTTATCTCTCGCCCAAGTTATTCACCTACTAAAACCTCTTCCGATCAAGCTTTCAATCAAACAAGGTAAAGTGTTCCTTCGTATCTGTTTTTCAAATACGTTATTGTGGATTGTAGAAGGATCAATGTCTACAAATAAAAAAATTGTAATCAAACAACAAGGTTGCACCTTGACAAGGGAGGAGCTTAAAGCGTTCCTCACCGATTACCCAATTCCAAAAGAGCATAAAATCATGTTACCTAGTAGAAATTAAGGGATTTTTGATGCCCCTGAAAACTATGTAGGCTTATATACCCATGCATTCACCACCTCCAACCTTAGGATACCCTTGCATCCTTTGATCTTAAAATTCCTCCAATACTATGAGGTACACATATCTAGGTTCAACTCTTTTGGCCTAGCCAAGCTTACGACATACATTGTGATGTGCAAAGCTTACGGGTTTGAACCATCATTAACTGTGCTTAGGGGTTTTCTGAATTTATACCCTGGAGGAGATTGGTTGACCTTGGCTAAAAGGGGTGAAAGGGATGTGCCCATTCTCATTGATAGGCCATTTACCAACATCAGGAACTGGAAAGGCAAGTTCTTTTATATCCAAAACACCATTATCCCTCTGACTTTCCCTGCATTGTTAAACCCAGAGTTCCAATATGATGAAAAAAGGTTCAACGATCCCTTGCCCTATACTGTGAGGAGGAATCCTTTGTATCAGCGTTTGGCTCGTCATCCAGCTGATTGCCAAACATTCCCTGAGCCAATTCTGTTCATGGTTGGCCTTGCTGAAAGATGGGAGGGATCTCCTTTAGTATCTGAGATTATTTGTGATGGAGAAAGTATGTATTTTTTTGATTAAAATAAGAAATAAAAACTTATCTTTCTGATATTTATCTTATTTGCTCCTTCGTGCAGAAATGTCATTCAAAAACTTTGTGGTAGCTGGTGGTGCAAAGGAGGTGAGCTTCATTCCAAAGAATCCCCAAGAGACGAGCTATTGCGTGGGCTCTCCATCAGTGTCAATAAATGACAATGATGCGGAAGCCCAGCCCATCGAACGTGTATCCTCTGCTCCTCCGTCAAAGGAACCAATAGATGTAGAAGACCAGCTTGTGGAGAATGTTGCTGAATCTGATGAACCAGTCTCCGAAGGACAGTTGGTCATCCTAGGACCCTCCGGCATTGTTGAGAGGGTCCGAAGCAGGAAAGGTACCGGTGCAAAAGCTGTGAAGTCCGCTTCGAAGAGGAAGCTTATCCTACCTACTCCACCCTTTCGAACTACCCGGCAAAAGAGTGTCCAGGGTAAGGCTGTGGTATTTCCAGCCATCGAAGGGCCCAGTGGTGATGATATCCATGGTAATCTTTCTTGCCTGTAACAAAAAATTAGATACCAGTAATAATATGTTAACACATTTATATATGTTGTAGGACTTCCTGACACGAAAGAACTTCCCTCTCCCCTAGCTTGTCACCAACTCGTGAGCAATGTAATCCCACCCAAGTGGAAGGGGGTGATGGATAACATGTCCATAGAAAGGCTCTGTGACCTTTATGACAAAAGTTATGTCCGACAGTGCATGCTAGACAACCAACTCAATGCTAGGACAAGGGAACTGCTCCGTGCTGTCACCAAAGCTCGAGAAGAAATGGATGTTATGCTGAGAAGGGAGAAGGCTAGGGATCAGAAGTATGCAGAACTGGAGAAGAAGTGTGAGGATGCCTTGGAGGATTTCGACAAGAACCCCTTGGTGCAAGATCTCAGAGCTGAGAATGAAAAGCTCAAAGGTCAACTGGCAACGAGCGAGGATGGATGCACCAGGCTAACTGTCGAAGGCTCAATGGTCGTAGGCTATAAAGAGTAGATATATGTTCTTTCATCCAAGTGTGGAGGCCTCGAACAAGAGAGGGCGAAGTTGCTGGACCAAGAGATCAAACTTAGAGAAAAGGTATATGGGTTAAACCTTCGTCTGAAGATGCTGAAGAAGGATAGGGTGGACTTGGTAACCAAGGTGATCCCTTATGTTGCTATGGAACTTTACCATAGCGATGACGTGGGGATTGCAATTGGGAACCTGGTGAATGCGGCCATTTTCCATGGCAAGTGTACCACTTTGGAGGAGATAGCTGCGACGGAGGAACCGGTGAAGCTGGAGGAAGTTCCTTACTACAGGGCAACTCATGAGAAAGAGTATGATGATGCAGGTAATCACTTAACTGCTTTAGAGTTCCCTTTTCTTACAGATGTGATGAAGGACCCAGCGGCCTCTATTGAGGACCTGCTGGCCAAGAAGCCAAGGAAATTCCAGCCTCCGTCTCCCTCTAAGAAGACTCCGTCACCCAAAGCTCCCTCCCCAGGTTCAGCTGATCCCACTCATTCCAAAGTTTGATGAAGGCAACCATGTGGTTGTAATTTGATCCCGAGGGTGGTACTTTCCAGGCTTCGTGCCTGATGAAAAAATTAACATTTGGTATGTGTGATGTAGGCTACGGCCTAAGACAATGTTTTGTTTTGTTGGATCGTTAAGGCTACGGCCTGTTTAGACTAGTTAAACTAGTCATTAATCTACATAAAAGCCACTAGGGCTTGTATTTTGCCATGTGTGATTCTTCTCTTTTTATTTTACTTGTGTAAAAAAAATTTACAACCTAAGGCGTATGGTAGATGCATAGCCTCATTGTGTGTAGTTACTTCACCAACAATATTAGCAATCGTATAATTTGACTGCTGACAGAGGGTCGCGACCCACTCCATCTTAATCCTTTGGGCAGCGAAAGGCTTAAAATACCTTAAGGCCATATAGGAAAGTTAATGTGAAGTTGAGATGGATGTTATGCATATGAGCAGGACATGTTGTTAGTCTTTGTACATCCCTTCGACATTGAAACTTATAAAGCGACTTGGTGGGCAAATCTTTGTTGTATTGAACGAAATAAGAGATTTGAGGGAAATGCGTTATATCATTAAGTGGGTAGGGAGGATTACATCAATTTAAGAAATGAATACTAGACGCCTACCATTAATGCTTCTTTCCCCAAGTGAGAAGAATGCAAATACATTGATTGAAAGCAAAAATAAAAAATGTCCTCGGACATTGTAAGTTTCATACGTAGAACTTACGAAGGGTAGTGCCATTCCAAGTTCTAGCAATAGCGTCTCCATCCAAGGTTTCCAGCTTGTAGGCTCCATTGCCATATGCTTCCTTAATAACGTAGGGCCCTTCCCATGTAGGTCCTAGTTTACCCTGGTACTCAGCTTTACTTGCGCTATTGAGTTGGAGGACGTATTCCCCTGGTTTGAAGGTCGAAGGCCGAACCCGACTGTTGTAGTACCTTTCAATCTTTTGCTTATGGATAGCTTCTCTGATTGAGGTTATTTCCCTTCGTTCTTCGAGTAGGTCCAGGTTACTACGGAGTCTTTCTTCGTTATCTGCTGCTTCAAAGTTCATGACCCCTTTAGTTTCGACGCTTACTTCCGAAGGGATGACAGCTTTCGTGCCATATGTCAAGCTAAAAGGTGTCTCTCCATGACTTGACTTTGTATGCGTTCTGTGAGCCCAAAGTACCTGAGGTAGTTCATCTACCCAACCGTAGTGACTGTATCCCAGCCTTCGTTCTATTCCTTGTATTATATCCCTGTTAGTAACTTCCACTTGTTCGTTACCTTGAAGATGGTAGACGAAAGTGAAGGATTGTTTGATATTCAGGCCTCTACAAAACACTGGGAATACCCCTTCGGCGAAATGCTTCCCATTATCTGAAATGATGATGTGAGGTACTCCGAACCGACAGATAATATGCTCCCACACAAACTTTTCCATGTGCCTTCCTGTGATGGATGCCAAAGGCTTCGCTTCCACCCATTTAGTAAAGTAGTCGATGGCTACAACCAAGAACTTTACTCCTCCTGGAGCAATTGGCAGGGGACCTACGATGTCTATCCCCCATTGGCTGAAGGGCCATGCGGACGTCACGAAAGTCATATCTTGTTTTGGTAGCCTTGGGACCCTTGAGTGGACTTGACAGGCTTCGCACTTCTGAATGATTTCGACAGCGTCCCTGTGCATCGAAGGCCAGTAATATCTTGGGACCCTTGAGTGGACTTGACAGGCTTCGCACTTCTGAATGATTTCGACAGCGTCCCTGTGCATCGAAGGCCAGTAATATCCGATCCTCGTGATTTTGGAAACAACGGAGCGGGGTCCTGCGTGAAGTCCGCAGGATCCTTCATACACTTCTTGAATGATGTTTGCAGCTTGCCTAGATCCTACACAACGAAGCCATGGGGACAGAAAGGATCTTCTGTATAGGTAATTTCCCATGAGTCTGTACTGTGGTGCTTTGATGCGGACCTTTCGAGCTAACTTCTGATCTTCCGGCAGTATACCACTTATTAGATATTCTCTAATCGGAGTCATCCAATTTGAGTCTTCCTTCTGTATTACGTCAGACACCTCCTTTCGGACGATGGACCTATCTGCCAACACTTCGACCAGAACTTCTTTAGGTAAATGAGCTAATGCCATTGATGCCAGTTTTCTAAGGGCGTCCGCCTTCTTGTTTTAGTTTCTCCGAACATGCTCTATGTTGTAGGATGTGAACCCTTCGAGCATTTCCTTGGCCTTATCCAGGTATTGCTTGATCACAGGTTGTCTTGCCTCGTAGGAGCCTTTTATCTGGTTGGCCACCAGTTGCGAGTCAACGAAAATAGCCAAGTCTTCTACCTCCATGTCTTTGGCCAATCGGAGGCCTGCTAGCAAGGCTTCGTACTCCGCTTCATTGTTCGTAGCGTCGAATTCAAAACGGAGTGAATAAGTGTACTCCTTCCTTTTGGGATCAACAAGCATGAGACCTGCGCCAGAACCGTCGGAGCTGGAGGCTTCGTCAGTATAAAGTTTCCACCCTTCGACCGCCTTATCAAGCTTATTCTCAGCAACCTTTGTGTCATGCTTTGGTTCGGAGGGTGTTTCTGCTAAGAAGTCTGCCAATATTTGCCCTTTGATCGAGTTTCTACCCTTGTATTCAATTTCGTGCTCTCCTAGCTCGATAGCCCATTTAGCTATCCTTCCAGATTTTTCTGGCTTCGAAAGTATCTGCTTGATTGGATTGTCTGTAAGTACGGTTATGGGGTGAGCTTGGAAGTACCTTCGAAGGCGTCTCGTAGCATGGACCAAGGCCAAAATTAGCTTCTCCAATGCTGGATAATTTAGCTTAGCTCCCTGTAGAACCCTGCTAACGAAGTAGATAGGGATTTTCTTCTTCTCCCTTTCTGCCAATAACACAGCGCTGATGCTTTCGAAGGAGGCTGCGATATACATAAACAACACTTTACCTTTGATTGGGGCAGTAAGTGTAGGTAGAATAGCCATAAAATCCTTGAGCTTTTGGATAGCCGCTTCTGCATCTATACACCACTGGAACGTCTTTTTGTCCGTGCATCCTTTGAGTGTGTTGAAGAACGGCAAAGATCTGTCTGCACCCTTCGATAAGAACCTGCTGAGGGTTGCTAGCTTTCCGTTCAGACTTTGCACTTCCTTTAGGGACTTAGGAGGCTGCAAATCCGTGATGGCCTTAACCTTCGAAGGATTGGCCTTAATACATTGCTTGGTGATCAGATGCCCCAAAAATTGTCCTTCTTCCAGGCCGAAGGAACATTTCTTTCGATTTAACTTCATGTTGATGGCGCGAAGCTGGTCGAAGGTTTCCTTGATGTCGGAGAGCATGTCCTCCTCCGTTCTACTCTTGATGACCATATCGTCTACGTATGCCTCCAGATTCCTACCTATCTGCTTGTGGAAGGCTTTGTCCACTAAACATTGGTAGGTGGCACCTGCATTTTTCAAACCAAAAGGCATCTTTTTGTAACAATAAACGCCTTTTCTTGTAAAAAAGGCTTTCTTCTCTTCGTCCTCTTCCGCCATTTGTATCTGATGATAACCCTTATAAGCGTCTAGGAAACACTTCAGCCAAAACCCTGACAAGGATTCTACTTTCCAATCAATTTCTGGCAGAGGATAGCAGTCTTTCGGGCAGGCTTTGTTAATATATGTGAAGTCCACGCACATTCGCCATCCTCCATCATGCTTCTTGACCATCACCGGATTGGCCACCCACATTTGATACTTCACCTCCCTGAGTATGCCTGCTGCTACAAGCTCGTCCACTTCTTTGCATGCGGCGGCACTTCTTTCAAGAGCCAGGCTTCGACGCTTTTGCTTGATGGGTTCAATATACTTGAACTCATTGAGCTTGTGTTTAGTGCCGAAGGGCTTTTCGTCTATGGTGAGAGTTCTGGGGACCCCCGTCATGTCAGAGTAGGTCCATGCGAAGACATCTGTATTAGCCCGTAGTACCTTTTCCAATTTTGCTTTAAAGGAGGTTAGGAGCTGCTTTTCGATTACCACCATTTGATCAGGATAGAGATTATTTACTACAATGCGTTCTTCAGCGTCAGTACAACTGAGAACATCTTTCGGAGGCTCTTCCGACACCTGTTTGATCCTTTTGCCTACTTCCGTAGGCTTCTTCACGTTGTAGCTGGAGAAAACCGTTCCAATGCCAAAGGGTGTTTGGAATTTGATCACGGCATGTATGGTGGAGACAACGATGCCCATCTTCTGCATTGCCTTTCTCCTTGTCAATAGGTTGTAGGGAGATTCAGACCTTACGATCGTGAAAACTAGAGTTTCTGTTCTTTTTAGCCTTCCTTCTCCAATCGTAACCTCTAGGGGGACTTCTCCCAAGGGCCATGAGTGTTCCCCTGAGAACCCTACTAAGGGTACCTTCGAATCTACTCTCTTCGACCTTATCGAAGGCTTGAGCTTTAGAAAACAGCATTTATAGATTACTTCACAGGAGCTACCGCAGTCTAGGTAGGCCATGTTTACTTCTCTGTTGGAGATCAAGACCTTGATGACCACGGGGTCATTTGAAAGAACTTTCCCTGTGATTGAAGGAAAAGTGACATCTCCTACTCCACATAATGCTTCCTCCGCTTCTTTCCTCTTTAAACCAGAGTCATCCTTGTACACCATGAGGATGGGTGCTTCGACAGGTGTGGTATCTTTCTCCAACTGTGTGTCGGAGACCTTTTCTTTACTTTTCTTTATACCCTTCACCAAATGTCCCAATTGGCCGGACTTCACGGCCTCTTCTATCTATTTCTTGAGCTCTCTGCAATTGTTGGTGTCGTGTCTGTAATCGTAATGGAAGTAGCAGAATTTGGAAGTATCTCTGGGCCTTCCCCTGTTTGCCAAGCGAGGAGGAGGATCAAAGGTCTTCGCAGCCTTTTCCGTAGCAAGTATCTCCCTTGGAGACTTGGACAGATTAGCCAAGAGCCCATGATTGATGTTTTTGCGGTACGGTGTAAACCTGTCCCTGTTTTTGTGTCTGTTCTTTGACCCTTCCCACGAAGGATGCTTCGGGGCTTTGCTGTGACTTTCTTTATTTCCGAACGGAGCCCCGTTGGTAGACACTTCTTTTGCCTCGATCCAGGTGTAAGCCTTCTCCACCAAACCCTTATAGGTTGCGGGAAGATCAGTGGAAAGGAATTCAACCAAACTTCTATTTCGTAGGCCATGCACGAAACCTGAGATGCGTTGGTCTTCGTGCAAGCCAATTATCTATAAGGTGTCATCGGTGTATCTGGTAATGAAAGCCCTGGTGCTCTCGTTTTCCTTCTGCTTGATGTTGTTCACTGTTAGGTGCGTTCTTGTAAACTTTTTCTGTTGGCTGAAATGTGATCTGAACTTGGCCTTGAGATCATCCAAATTCACAATGCTACCTGGTTTTTGCCCGTTCCACCATATACGAGCAGAGTCTCGTAGGGTGTATGTAAACATGTGGCAAGCAACAGGCATAACCCACTTCTGCATTCTGATAGCCCCTTCGAACAGGTGTAAAAAGTTATCCGGATCCCCTTTCCCATCGTAAGTACCAATATGTGCAGGCATTTTCAACCCATCAGGCAAAGGGTAGTCTTCTATCCATCTTACGAAGGGTGTTGTGGAGCCCATGGGCTCCGAATAAAGGCAGTTATAAGGTGGCATGTAGGTAGGGGCAGCATTGTATGGGTTATGGTTTGGAGGTATTCCAACAGGGTTTTGGTTAACATATTGAGGGTAAGCAGTAGGCATATAAGGTGGGTGACTTCCGACAGGGTACGAAGATGCTTCCGTACGGTTGAGTAAAACTAGGGTTGTTAGCCTGCCCATTAGGCGGGGGGTAGACCCCTTGAGGGTAAGATTGAGCCTGGAAAGGAGGGTACATACCATGAGGAGGAAGATTTCCTCCCCCATTTATTTGAGATGGATTGCCTTCTACGCCGGATGCGTGAGAAGGCTGTAACGGAACCCCTGCCTCAGTTCTTCCCAGGTGAGCTGCCAAAAGTGGTGGCAAATTAACCTCCGTAGTATCCCTTCGGTGACTCCTTCCATTGAAGTCTTCTATCGTGCCTTCCCTTCTTGTCGGAGACCTCTCCGGAACGTCTTCGAAACCAACCGACCTTCCACTGGGCCTTCGACTGCTCGGAGACCCAATCTTTAGCACTGAGCGTGTAGCCCCAGGAGCCAAGGGCCTAGCCTCCATTTCCAATTCTTCGTCGTACTCATCGCTTGAGTATTCTAACTCCCTACTCATCTCCACACTCCGAGCTTGCCTCCTTCGAGCCCTCAGTAAAGATTCTAAAGCTTCGATATTAGCTTCGACAAATGCTGGGCTGATTACCAGTTCAGGGTTAGCCGAGGTTGAAGCATGGTTGTTGGGAGTTATTTCAGGGTGAGACCGTGTGGTAAAGGTGGATGCGGTTATATTGGGAAGGTTGTTAGGATCATTGACTGGGATTGGTGTCAAGGTCGAGAAACCCGGAGGGGGTGTATCTTCTCTTCCTTGATTCATGCCATAAAACTAGTGAGAGTGATTGACTGGGTGTAAGTTTGGAATAACGAGACCAATACTAGCGGGTCCCACGGATGGCGCCACTTATTGTACAATAATTCGTACTACCAGGCCTTCGATGGTGATCGAAGGGTATGAGGGGTGATATGCTTGCGTCAAACTTGTAGCCAATCTGCAATAAGAAATAGTAGACACTTCATTAAGTGATTGCGCAGGGGTTGGGCCCTGCGAACCACCTTCGGCGTGAGAGTAAGTGTGTGATATGTGTTGTAAATAATATGGAGTATGTGAAATACTATGTTGAATGAACATACCATTGAAATGACTCGTCTAACCTATTTATAGGTGATGAAAATAGCTTGGAGAGTGTTAGCACACGTTTAGGAGATCATGGGGGCGTCCCCTGATTTGTGGTAACCGCTAGGGTTTCATCCCCACTATCTCGGACTTGGCGGGGAAGCTATGGAAATAGTGGGAACGTGGGGGAAGACCAAGTCAAGGTTCTTCTTTATCTTGGCATCTTCAAGAGAAGACACCAAAGGGCATAGGCCTTCGGCTGGCGAATTCCCAACTGGTAACCATGTCAATGATGAATGGTTTTACGCCACCAATGATTTATGAAGAAAGACTTGGGTCTTCGTAATGCAAATTCGACTGAGGCCGAAGGGGGGTCCTTCGACCTGATTGGAGGGTACGTCATCAAGTCTTTAAATCTGAAAATGTTCAAAGTTGGCTCATATAACACTAAGTGAGTCTTGGGGTCATTTATTCTCATTGGGATGTCCAGATTCTTCTCAAGAATGTTTTGGATCAACAGCTTCGTATATCTGATAAATGGAATCTTTGACCCGGGCTTCTTAAGATCCTGCATCATGTCCTCCCATATAAAACTTGCGTAGTCAATGTGTTGCTTGTTGACCATTCCCCAGAAAGTTTGAAGGTGCATCAGTTTAGGATGTTCATGACCATTGTTTCTTGTTTCTTCCAGATACAGACTTAGTGATCATGATGTAGAGAGTCCTCCAAGGCTGAGGGATGTTCTTTAGATCAAAAGTGGAGTGTTTGGTGATGATTCCTGCAGCTTCGTCATATCCGATATCAACCATGAATTCCATTACTGCCTCTTCAGTGGGAGTTGGCAAGTAATCGGCAGACTGAATGGCTGGTAGTAGAAGAATAGTGCGAAGATCTGCTACCATGACTGTGACTTCCTTGTTGTTAAGGGTCACTTTGACTGCATCTTGACCATCAATCTTCTCCATAGTGTGCCAAAACTGATGGATGTAGATCTCTGGTACTGTAGCTGAGCTGGATAGCATAAGTCGGTAGGGATGTTCCTTGAGAATGTCCACAACAACTCTGCATAAAGAGTCCAAGCAAGTGAAGTTTTCAAAATCGACTCTGAGGTTGTTCTTTCCAATTGTTTTGCGATAATCCGTTGGGAATATATCTTCCATTGTTAGTTCATTTGAGACATTGAGATTTTCCATGTTGACGTCCATTTTGTGATCTGAAATATATTGAGACAAGAGAACCAACATATCGAAAGACATTATGTTAGTCTAAGATTGATTTTATTGTCCAATTATTAATTGAAGTTGTTATGTTAATGAATGTTACGAGTCCAAAGTCACATTTAGTCCAATAGTCCGAAGTTGAAGTGATAAGTTACGTGAGTATGTTGATTTTGAATTTTAATGTCCAAATTTCTCTTAATCACACAACATTTTAACTTTGTATAGCTTATGAGTGACATTTTGGTTTTGTGACATATTAGTAACTTATTACAAGTTTGTATGCGTAACATTTCAAAATAAAGTTACAAGTTGGCTTAGGCGTAAGCAATTGACCTTATGCGTAAACATTAGGACCTTAGGCGTAGGCGTAAGCTTAAGCGTAAGGGCAACCCTTAGGCGTAAGAAAATCTTACGCGTAGTAGTATACCCGTAGCTTATGAGCTTACGCGTAGGCTTAGGCAAAGGAGTTACGCGTAAGGTTTACTCGTATGAGTGGCCCTTAGGCGTAGACATCCAAGTTTACGCATATCCTTCCAGGATACGCGTAGTCCCACTGTACACCCTTATGCGTAAGTGTTACGCGTAAGATTGCTCTTATACGTAACCTTTACGCATAAGGTATTCCTTAAGCGTAATCCAAGAACACCTTAATTCTGAACTTTACGCATAGATGCCTGTAACAAATTAAACATAACAAACTGATTACAATGAATTCCTAACACTTTCAAGACCACAAAACATGTCATATGCCAAATCATATACGAGTAGTAATTCTTAGGCGTAAACAAGTTATTAAACCCTAAACCCTATCATTACGCATAACAATTTTAACCATGGAAAAATCACAAGATTGATTCTGCCCAATCCTAGATGACTAATAAACATGTTCAAACAAGTTTTAACATCAAATACTCAATGAATCAAAAGTTCATGTTTATATGACTAATGAACCCTAGAAATCTTAATTCTACAATTCTATTGTTTCTGGGTGGGATTCAAGAGTAAATATGAGTAATTAAACATGTTGAGAACCTATCTTAAGCATCTAATCATGTCAAATCATTCAAAACAAAGAAACGCCTAAATTTGAATATAAACCCTAAAATTCAAAAATCATTCAAACAAGATTCAGGGTTGAATTCGTTGATAGAAATGGGTATAAAACTGATTTTAGAACGTTTTGACACTACTCATAACATCCAAAACACATTTGACCAAATCCCTTGTTCATACGCATACGCGTAAACACAAAATCGACCATATGTAAAAATTTAACCGTTGGATTTGTATAAGATTGAAAACCATTGTTTGTAATCATGATTAGAAACTTTTACAACTTACAGATTGTGATTTTGATGAACGGATTTGAGTAATGAATCTTAGGCGTGGATCTTGGTTGGTATGGTAATAAATGTTAAGAGTAAATGAGTTTGAATATGATATGTGGAGTATTTTGTTAAAATGAATTTTCAAATTTGACAAGATTGGCCCCTCCACCTTAACCATTTACAACCAAGACCCATTAACTTCCAATTAGGTTAGACAAAACATATTTTGGAAAGAAACTTGATGATACTCCCCCTCGACTTTTGAAATGATAAAATTTTAAAACATTTGAGTCCGAGGAGAGTATTTAACAAGAAACGTATCCACCATTTCTGAAGAAACAACATATTATGGTAATATGCAAGTACAAGGTTTTATGAAACTGAAAAATATTTACATTCTCCCCCTCAACACTTGTTCGGAAAAAATGATGAAAGGTTCGATGGAACAAATTGTTGACGGATGATCTGTACTTGCAATGTTTGAAAGAAATTTAGATAGAAGAATATTTTTGAATTTTATAAGATTTTATATTTTTATATTTTGTTTTTTTGAAAATTTTATTTACAAAAGAGGTTTTGGTGTTTGACTGTTTTCAAGAATATGTTAAAAGTTCGTCCAGTTCTTCTGGAGTCAAACACCTCATACCAATCCGGTGAATCAAATCAGTAAACCTTGTTGGAGCCAAGGCTTTAGTGAGAAGATCCGCCAGTTGGTGTTCAGTACCTATAAAGTATAATTCAACGGTACCCTTTTCCATATGCTCTTTGATGAAATGATATCGAAGATCGATGTGCTTTGACTTTCGAATGTTGAACGGTGTTGCACGAGATCGCAATAGCACTTCGATTGTCACAGTACACCAGGATTCTGTCAAATACATAACCATAGTCCTTGAGTTGTGTTCTCATCCAATGACTTGAGCACAACACGCAGACATGGCTACATATTATGCTTTAGTTGAGGATAGCGATGTACAGTCTTGTTTCTTTGATTGACATAAGCATCCTGCATGATCAGCGTCTGAAAAAGCTATTAGTTCCAAACCAGAATCCTTCGGATACCAGATCCCCAAATTAATGGTTCCCTTTACGTATCGGAGGATTCTTTTAGCCTCAGTGAGGTGTCGTTCAATTGGTCTTGACTGATAACGGGAGCAAAGATATACCGAAAAGACAATGTCGGGTCTACTGGTTGTTAGATACATGAGAGACCCCAATGATACTTCGGTATTTGGTAGGGTCAACCAATTTCCCATCTAAATCAGCGTCCAGTTTGTTGGTATGTGCCATTGTTGTTGCATAGGTGTCACAACTGTGCATTCCATGTTTATTTAAGATTTCAAGAGCATATTTGGACTGACTTAGGAAAATACCACGAGGTGATTGATGAACTTTTAGTCCTAAGAAGAACGTAAGTTCACCCATCATGGACATTTCAAAATTTGTTTTCATTAGTTTTGAAAAAGCGTTTGAGTACTTTTAGTGGGTAGAACCAAAAATGATGTCATCCACATAAATCTGAACAATTAAAATGTGTTCCCCGTGATATTGAATAAACAATATTAGGTCGACCGATCCTTTGAAGAAATTACGAGAAAGAAGAAAGGAGGACAGCTCATCCTACCACGCCCGAGGGGCTTGTTTAAGACCGTAAAGAGCCTTGTTCAATTTGTAGACGTGATTAGGGAACTCTGGATCAACAAGTCCTTTTGGCTGACTAACATATACCGTTTCCTTCAGTTTACCATTCAGAAAAGCAGTTTTGACATCCATCTGATAGACCGTGATGTTCATGTGAGCCGCTAATGCCAGAAAAATCCGTACAGCCTCAAGTCTAGCTACTGGTGTGAATGATTCTTCGAAGTCAATCCCCTTTTCCTGTCTATAACCCTTAGCCACCAGACGTGACTTATTTCTGATAACCGTACCTTCAGCATCTAACTTGTTTTTCCAAATCCATTTGAGACCAATGATATAGACCCCTGTTGGTCTTTCAACCAATTCCCATACTTCTAGACGTTTGAACTGGTTAAGCTCTTCTTGCATGGATTCAATCCAGTTGTCTTTGGTCATTGCATCTTTTATGTTTTTGGGTTCTGTTTGACAAACGGTGAGGGCATAAATGCAGTGTTCACCGTCACTCTAAAGGCGTTGTCTACTAATGACTGGTTGATTCGGGTTCCCAATAATATTGACAAGAGGATGGTCTTTAGTCCAACGATATGTGGAGGGTTGATGTTGATATACATTGTGCAGATTAGGTGGATTCAGATGGCTGGTAGAAGATTCCGCAACATCTGAATTTGCAGTTTTAGTAGCAAAAGGGTTAAAGAATGCATTTCCATCATAATCCGCGGGTGCAGGTACATCTTGATTCAGAAGATCATCAGCTGGATCAGCGTCATTAGAAGCGGTTTGTTTTGCTATTGTTGTAGAATCAATTGGAGGTGCGTCGGCAACAGTTGTTGTTGTTTCAGGTGTATCAGGGATTGGAATATTATCAGGTTGAGCAGCGGAAACATTTGATACATCTGGAGCACATTAATCAATATCATCACTAAACAGAGGAGCAAATAACGTTTCCATTTGACGACGAGTAAGCTGTAAGCTTGGTTCAGCTGATGATGGGGTTTGGGGGAAGTTGAGACGGTTATGTTCGGGTTCCAAGTTGTTTTGCTCAGAAGCCATTTCTGTAAGCTCATCAAAATTAGCATGAATCGTTTCCATAATCTCCCTTGTATGACGATTCCAAATCCGGTATCCCTTTGAGTTTTCAAAGTATCCAACGAAGACTCCAATGTCAGCTTTGGCCTTGAGCTTTCCAAAGTCATCACGATCGTTATTTGGGTAACAGAGAGCACCAAATACATGAAAGTGTTTGAGATTCGGTTTACGGTTATGGATAATCTCATAAGGTGTTTTGTTGTGGCATTCGGTTATCATAGAACGGTTTTGAGTGTAGCATGCAGTTGACACGGCTTCTGCCCATAAGTAATCTAGAAGTTTTGCATTGATCAACATCGTTCTTGCAGCTTCCACTAATGTACGGTTTCGTCTTTCGACAACTCCATTTTGTTCTGGTGTTCGTGCAATTTATGTTTGATGCTCAATTCCCACTTTCTCATAGTATTCTCGAAGAGTTTGATTTACAAATTCAGTTCCTTTGTCTGTTCTGACTTGTCTGGCTGTATTCTGGACCTGAACTTGAATTTTCGTGAGAAAGGTGATGATCATTTGTGGAGCTTGATCTTTACTTTGAAGAAAATAAACCCAAGTCCATCTTGAGTAGTCATCAACAATTACTGAGATGCAGCGTTTGCCATTAATCATATGCACACGCATCGGGCCACACAAATCCATGTGAAGAAGATGAAGCACATGCAGAGAGCTGTGTTCCACCTTTGAAGAAAAGTGAGCACGAGTGCTTTTCCCTTGTTCACAAGCTTAGCATAGATGATCTTTAGAATACCGAAACCTTGGAAGACCTTCAACTATTTTGTATCATGCAAGATTGGTTATGGTTTGAAAGTTCAAGTGTGAAAGTCGTCGGTGCCATAGCCAAGATTTTGTTGATGTTGCCTTAGAAAGTAGACAAATGGGAGATGAAGCAATCATGTCTTGCATTGAGATTGTTTAAAGGCTTGATGTGTGGTTTCCAGACATAAGATCGTTTCCTTGTAGATCACGAATGAAACAAGTTTTCTCCATAAAAGCAACTTCCAAATCACCATCACAAAATTGACCAACTGAAAAGAGATTGTGACCGAGACCTTCCACATAATAAACCCTGCTAATTTCGATGTTCCCGTTAATGTAATCTTTGTAGCCCATGATAGTTGCGAAGTGATCATTCCCGAACCTGACAGTGCCGATGAACTTTGAGATAAAATTTGATAACAGTTTGAGATTGCCTGTCATGTGTCGGGAACATCCGCTATCAACAATCCAAAGGATGATCTGTATCACCTGCATTACACACAAACGACACAGGTGGAATAGAAGTAGAGGTAGAACCCAAAGAGTTAGAGGGTTCCGTTACAGTTACAGTTGAAACACACATGTTAATGATTTTAGGAATCCATTTAAATCCGGGTGTATTTTGTAACCATCTCTGCCAAGTCCAACTAGTTCGTGCTTTGGTCTTAGTGAATGCACTAGGTTATAGTCTCTTCCTAGGAGGTGAAGTGGGTTCTATGGGTACATCAATGATAGTTGCAGAAACACTAGAAGGCGGTTTACCTAGCACAGACTTAGAAGCATTAGTGGGCCTAGAGGTAGTTCGATTTCTATGTTTCCGCTTACGAGATAAGATAGATTTAGCAACACATTTATCATGACAAACAGAAAACATGCTTTTACGACAACCAATACAAGATGCTTCAAACAAAACATTCAAAGTACTTAAAGATTCAGCATTCGTTACATCACTTTTTCTATTACATTTGTCTAACGCAATGTCTAAAGTGGGTGCAACATGAGTTTTATTCAAAGTCCTAAGGTGTTCTTCTACTTCAGAGGTCTTTATTGTTCTTCTCTTACATTGCAACTTCCTATTCTTCCTGTTTTTGCTCTTAAGCTGTGAAGTGCTAACATTAGGATTAGATGCAACTACTCTTGTAGAAGTGGAAGGAAGCACATTAGTATCTTGTGGTTTGTCATTAGGCGTTCTAGTGTCAATTTTAAGCATTCCAGGTGCAAGAACGTTTGTGTTACTAGACTTATCTTGTTCATACTTCCGTAACTTCTCTTTCAACTCAACTATAGTGTCCAACAAATCTTGATTTTTAGAGCGAATGTTTCCACTAACGTTTAGGACCTCTTTAGTGTATGCAAGATGATTATCAAGTTCTTGTGATGCTTTAGCACGAGTCTTTTTGAGTAAATCAAATATGAAACTATATTCAGTTTTGACTTTGGCAATTTCTTGTTCATATTTTGAAATATGACATTTTAAAGACACGTTTTCATCATCCAGTGGTTCAAGTTTTGGATCAAAAGATTTTGCATGCAACTGGTTGATTTTGTTATGCAAAGCAAGTTCTTGATTTTGACAATCTTTTTGACACCATTGAAGACGACGTTTTGCATTCGAAAGTTCATTTAACAAAAGCTCATTTTCAATTTTCAAAGACTCGATTTGAGGCACATTATCGATATTCTCAACAGAATGAACAGCAATATAACCAAATGCATATGCAATAGTGTGTAACAACACAAAATTGATGGTATCAGCACAGTTAACATCTTCCAAGAGTCGATCAATCTGATTTCGTAATATTTTATTTTTTTGTTTAGTATTTGAAATCGATGTTTCTGTTTTCTCAAAAACTGTTTTCATAAGTCCAATCTCCTTCTAAAGATCCCGTTCCCAATATATTGCACACATTTTTAAATTTCGGACATGGGGTAAAAGCCTTTTCTGAAAAATATCTCTTTGATTTCGTGCATGTGTGATAACGCTACACGCGTCGTTCGGGGTCAAAAGAACTTCCTTTTCGTCGAGCAAGTTTTTCAACACCCTAGGCAGTGAACCTAATCGTTGTAGTGTAGTATTAGGGTAAGCCACAGGAATTGATATCGTTCTCTAGGGGAATAGGAATGCTAGTGAGAATTTACTACTCTAAGGTTGGGGTTGAGGAAGATTATTTTTTTTTATCTTTTTATGTTTTTTTAGGAAATGGAAAGGAACGAATCTCGGGGTTTAGATTTGGGGGGTTGGTATTTCAACCGATTACTTCTACTTATCTAATTATCTAAACTAAGGTGTATGTAGTCTATGTCTAATTATTGTGTGCTCGTATGATGATTTAAAGATGTATTTACTTAGGTTTTATTACTCCTCAATTATCTCCTATTGATGGTTGAATTGTCACGTCCTTATTCTTAATCGCGTTGTGTGTCTAAGGTCGTCGGGTATGCGTTTATCCCTATCTCTTTGAAACTACCAAAGGTTAATGACTACAAAATCTCTAGGATTTATAAACTTTAACTCTAAGGTACTCTTCGGATGGTTTAGCCTACAATGACCCTAGGTACTATAAGATAAGGTTCACAAAGATTAATCAAGCATTAACTGCACAACGGATGACCTATCGCAATACTAGACCATTAACAATTAAGATAAGAGACAACCAATCAATATTCAATAATTAAGTTTCATATTCCCTAAGCAAACACACAAGTAAATTAGCCGGACATGGGAAACATGCAAGCATACACACAATTAATTGAAGACATAATTGAATTAATGAAGTAAAACACTTATCTTGATGTAAGATAGGGTATGGAACCCTAAAATACTGAACAAGACTACCTTGGTTCTGTTTAGGTTTTTACTCCAAAAGACTACACACTCAAAACTAAAAAATTCGGATTCTATATATAAGTTTACAAATGTGACGGCGTCACCCTTTGATTTTTGACGCCGTCGGGTCGCCGTCATTAGGGTTTCGTCTTGGCCACATTAGTCTTGCGACGGCGTCACCTTATGCTTGTGACGTCGTCCCCTTTAGTCTCTGACTTCGTCTGGATCAAATCTAGGCCGTCTGAGTTGCGACGACCTACTCTTTTAAAACCCGAAGCCGTCACTTTTAAATAAGCAATTTGGCTACGGAGCCGTCACAAAAGTTGTCCGACTGCGTCACTAATTTGTGCCTGATGCCGTCCCCTTCAGCTCTAGCAGCCTGAGTGTCTTGATTCTTGACTTTGGCCATTTTCTTCGTATATTCGCGCCTTTTCGTCCGAATAAGTGTCATTCCAGCATTTTGCCTTCAAGATACCTAAAAAGTGAAAAGGAACGATATTAAGTAATAACGGATAAAAAAGTGATCAAATAAAAGCTTAAACGACCCCTCAAAAAGGTACATTTTAAAACCTTATCAAATATCCCTTCACTTGGTATTTGCTTGTCCTCAAGCAAATGTGCTTTTAGCCAATCAATTTATAAGTTAGAGGTCATGAAGCATTAGTTTAGAACAATTCACAACACATATAAGTCCCGCAAAAGTCATAACAAGCACGGAAATTACATACCAGCACCTCACATGGGGTGTTTGGATACTCACATCTCTCGGGTGTATATGAAATATAACAAGATGGAAATGGAAGATAAACACTCATTAACCGGTCCTAGTACATAGATTACCATAGGCTTGAGACTAGATCAAACCTCCATCGCTTTGGCATAAGCACCTATGAAAGACTATCCAAGAGGTCTTTTAAAGGGTTGTAATGTAAGGCTTACGGTAGGGAAACAAAGGGTTTGGTGGGATAGGCTATTTAGTGGTGGCAAGTCAAAAATCTTTATGTTACAAGCATGCGAAGAATGGCGTTGCTAAGCCAAGACTCGACACTCTAGACTCTAGATAACTGAAACAAACAAACATAAATCAAAAGATAGATGTAGGATGGTAGCCCGTATGTTTTTTTTTCATACACTTTTACTCTACCATCCTCTACGATAACATCAAAATGATTGGGATTTATAGGCACATCCCTACACTTGAGTTTTTATTATTCTAACACTAATATGACCCGAATTGAAAAGATGAAAACACTTGGAGTACATTATTATGCAAATAAAGGGAATTTGAATTTAACGTTCCCTTCCCATCATCTCATAAAATTTAACTTTTCCCATGAGTCCCAATCGTCCCAAAACTGTGTACAAAGGATATAGCTCGACTTAGCAACTTATGCAAGCAACAAGATAATTGAACTAAGGGTTTAGGGTGATAACAATAATGCACTAAAAGTGAGTGCATACAAGGTAGGCTAAGGCGATTTGGGTGTACATTTAAGGGTGGATTGTAAACAATGCTCTTCATTGATATTCCAGAAAACCGAAACATCACGAGAACCGCGAAAAGGATAGGCTCTGAGGGGTTAACTAGGGGTATCGTGTACTAAAGATGAGTACAACGCAAAGGTGTGGGGCAATTACTCAACCGATGTGGAAGAAGTATGTTGGATCGATTTACTCTAACCAAACTAACTTATATAGCTTGTAAGGGTTTAATAACCTCGGATAAATCCTAAGTTATTAACAATGAAACACTGAACTAACTCTATTAAGTATGCGAAATTTACTTAACAAAGCTAAGAAGAATTAACTTCAATTTCAACGATTTTATTAATACTTAGAACCTGCTTGTTATACAGATTCTTTAACAACTCTAAAACTCTAATATCGAACTTCTTGAAAACTCTAAAATTACTTATTCAGTCGTACTCTCTAAAAAACGTATTCTGTAATGCCAACCTAGGGGTCCTTTTATAGGCTTAAGGATAACCCTAGTCGGTTTACAATTACAAACCTTGTACGACAAGTAATACTAAACTAAACTTAGAACATTCTAGAATTACATAATAATCCTTAACGACTTTGCATAACAATCCTTTAACCTTGCATTACTTTGATGAATGAGCAGTAGTTTGACTTTCTTCTTTAGCAGTATTTTGACTTCATTACTTTGATTCTTCAGCACTTTGACTTTCTATATCCCAACAATCCTCCCCTAACTTGAATTCTACTTGCTTGATTTCAAGTTCCTTTGTATATTCATCTTTAATGTCTTTGTCTTCAAGGAAAGATTGTGTCTTTATCTTTAAAGTTTTGTCTTTGTATTCATTGTGCTTGTATTATCATCATCAAGGTAGTCTTTATATGTAATCCTTTGCAGCAACAATCAGCAAGCTCCATCTTTTCAGCAACTCAGCAACATATGACAATTTTGTACATTAATTCATTAAGTTTCAGTCTATTCTCATCACGTCCAGGTGTGTAAACTCCTGTGAGAGGTGAATCATTGAAATTTTAATGGATTTTGATGTCTCTTTACCAAAGCCATTAACTCTGGAGTAGCCAAATGTTTAGGTGTGTAAGACCATGGTACATTGATAACCATATCATTTTTAGCAAATCATCAGCTATCAACAGATTTGATTTGTCTTTACCAAAAGTTGTACCCTTTTGGACTAGTTAGTTCTTGCAACCATGGTGAACTAATTACCATATAAATGGTTTTTCCACAGCCTTTACCACAAGCCATTTTCTTGTGGGGTAGCCAACTCTTCACATTTGCTGATATGGTGAGTTGATTACCGTACAACTTATTAGCAAGTTGTCAACTATATAACGGATTTGAGATATCTTTACCAGAGCCGTTTGCTCATGGATTAGCCAATCCTTTTGTTAAACATGGTGGACTAATAACCTTTTGTTGTAACCATCTCAAAAACCATTTGTTGCTTTTAACTTTTGTTTCAAAATATTTTTCACTTAACAAAAGTTTTCTTTTAAAAACATTTACTGGTTTTATGCTGCAAGCAGTACTTTGATTAAAGTACTGTTTGTCCAGCAGTACTTTGAATAAAGTACTTATTTTTCAAAATTTTATATAATTAAACATCATACCAGTATTTATGTATCATCATCAGCCATAGTAGTCCATTTGATAAATAACTCGATGACCATCAGTGTTGTTTCATTATCCTCTTCCACTTCCATTCCATGATCTAGCATTCTTCTCATAAGATCTGATGTGAGTGGATATCTTCTTTCTACTAACATATGGATCATAGTTCCATCTTCTAGCTCCAAAACATGCACTCCAGATTCATCAAAATATCTCCAGCTATTAATCTCCCATACTTCTTGATTATTCCATATAGCATCAGTACTTGTTTCCTCTGTTTCCCAGATGGTTGTGAGATCTCTAAGCAATACTAGACCAATTCCTTCTGATGGAATGTGTTCAAAATAATCTTGCACTAATTGATATAAATGCCACAAATCTTCTCTGTTGATGATGTACAATATGATACATAGCAAATTAAATGTTCTGAAACTTTCATCCTCTCTATGGAACATCAGATAATCTCCATCTTGTGATTCTACAACTTCAAAAATAGTTATCTTTGATTTCTTTTCCGCAACATCTTTAGACTTAGGATGCTCAAAGTCTATAACTCTTAAGTAATTTCTCAGCTCATCAGTTGTATCTATCCTTAACTCTACCTTCTTTTATGGATGTTCAGCTTCAGTTGTTCTTTTTCTTTTTAAACTCCTTTTACTAGCATCCTCCTTTTGCTTGTCATCCTTGAAAGAAATAATACACTCAATTTGCTTCTGATAGGCTCTTCTAACATTTTCATACAAATCTTTCATTTCTATATAATTCAGCTTCTGTAATCCAGTATACCCTTGACCTTTTAGATAAGCCATCATGGCATTTCTTTCTTTAGCTTTACTGATTGGTCTTCTAGGTATGACAGCTTCAGGTTCCTTTACTGGTACAACAGCTTCAGCATCAGATTTAGCTTGTAGTTCCCTAGCAGCTGCTTCATTCTTAGCCACTTCAATAGCTCTTATCTCTGCTAAGGTCAGCTTTTTCTTTTTCTTTGTTTCCACCAATTTGCCTTTACCTTTATCTTTTGGATCTAAAACTGGTTGAGAAGCTTGTGGTTGCTCTTCAGTAACTCCTGGAATGCTAACACCTCTTGGCCTTGATAAATTTTGCAAAATTTGAGCAATTGTCTCATCATCACTTGCAGTGTGCTCTACCATGGGTGTAGCTTCCTCTTTTTGTATAATTGTTGAAGGACCAGCTTCTTCTTCATGTATAACAGTTTAAGGACCAGCTTTTTCTTCTTTATGTATGACAGTTGAAGGACCAGCTTCTTCTTCAAAATCTAACACCCTTGGTGTAATTAGCTCTTGTCTATATGTTCCTTGAAGAGAAGCAGTACCTTGATCAGCAGCACCTTGAACATCAGTACTTTGAACTCCAGTTCCTTTAGGCTTAGTACTTTCAATATTTACTTGTGCTTTAGTACTTTGAGGTTCATCTTCCTTATCTCCATGAAACTCAGCATCTTCTTCCAAATTATCTTGCTCCAGATTCCTCCCCAATTGGATAGAAGATAGCTGTTGAACCTTTTTGTCCTTTGAAGACTTCTTAAATTTCCTAATTGGCCTTCCTTGCTTCCTTTGAGACTTGATCCATAATCTGTGATGGTGAACCAATGGCCAGACAAACTTTTTTAATCTTCTAAATTTGATTTGCAACTTTTTGATTTGTGCAGCCTGAGCTTCAAAGTCTTTCTTCAATCGAACTAGCTCTCTTGTCAAAGCATAATTATCCAGAACTTGACCCTCTGAACCTCATCTCCTCCAGATGTTTGAAGCCCATCTGTTGAAGTGTAATCATTGGGAGAGGATGGTGGGTTTACCTCTGGTTCTGAATCTCCATGAGTAGAATGTATTGGAGATGTAGGAGGTGAAGTTGCAGTACCTACTTGTGCAGCAGTACCTTGTGAAGAAACAGTATGTTGAGAAGCAGTATCTTGAGTTGATGTAGTACCTTCTCTTTCTTCACTTGGATCAGCCTCATCTTTAATTGCTTGCACAATCTCCATCATTGAAGTAGTCAAGGGAGTGTTCCTTCCAGAAAACAAATCACTCTTCCTAGCCATGAAAGTGAAAATCTTTGCAGGTTGTACCACAACAGTTAATAAGCTCGAAGGCTTTGGTACATCATGAAGTTGTTTATTCAAGAAGACTTGAATAAATCTTGGATACATCAACCAGCGTGATCCATGAGAAATGTGAGATAGCATACCATCTAAAATTAGCCTTGAAAAATTGAAGATACGATTTGTAGCTAATCCCACCAAAGCAGATGCTATATTAGATCCAAATTGCTCCCATGAAGTACTCTTAGAACTGATACAATGAAGTAATACATGTACCAAGTACTTCCAATGTGGACTAAATAAGGGTTTCTTGAATGTTGTTTCAGTTAAAGACCCTTTATACCCAATATTTCTCAAAGTATCCCAATGAAGCTGTTTGTCAAAACGTATAGCTCCTTCTTCATCATCAAACAATAGATCTTCACGAATTGAAGCTTCACTAACCTTCACTATCCTTCCAGCAACCTTAGCCTGTATATAAGACTCATCATTCTCCATGTGAGTTCTAGCAGTTGCCCAAAACTGTTGAATCCATTGTTCAATAATATCTGGTTCTACCAAAAGTGCATAACTGATTGGCGATCCAGTGAGAAAATCAATGATGTCATGGAAGGCGACATTAGCTTCAGTTTAACCAAATTAGCCACCATGTTGTGTTTAGAAACTGTGTTTCGATTCGCCATTGATTATTTGTTTGCAAAGAAAGTGGTTTGATGAATAGTAAATGTGAAAGAGAGAGAAATATGGAAAAGATTTGTTAAGTATAAAGATGAGAGGGAAATTCGGAGAGTAGTTATTTATAGGTGAGATTTAAAAAATCACAGCCCATAATAACAAAGTTACCGTTATTTGAATTTTACCCCTCTTTTTGACCGTTGGAACAGTACGTTGATAAGACAAGCAGTGCTTTCCACGTGCGCAGTACTTTATGAAGCAGTACTTTCAGTGCAGTCCTTTCATATAACCAAAAAGCAGTACTTTTCCATTCTCCTCTTTACAATGGCAGAAACTTCAAATAGGCATTGAATTGCCTCCCCTCAAGCAATGTATAGGACTTTCTAATAAACGAATCAGTCATCCCCTTAAATGTAGCTTAGTAATTAATCATTCCAATACTCACCACCAAGTGATTGAATCTTGAAACATCAAATCCTTTGGTGAGTAGATCAGCTACATTATCATCTGTGTGAACCTTGACAACATTAATGAGCCTATGCTCATAACAATCTCTGATAAAATGATGCCTAATCTGAATGTGCTTGGTCTTGGAATGATAAACTGAATTCTTCACAATGCAAATTGTACTCTCATTATCAATGTTGATAGGAGTATTCTTGAAGTTGAACCCATAATCCAAAAGTTGATTCTACATCCATAACACTTGTCCACAACAGCTTGCAGCAGCCACATATTCTGCTTCAGTGGATGATTTTGCTGCAATTGTTTGCTTCTTACATTGCCATGAGACTAATCTTCTTCCAAGATATTGGCATCCTCCAGTGGTTGATCTTCTATCATACTTATCACCTGCATAATCACTATCTGAAAAAGCTTCTAAGTGAAAAGGTGAATCCTTTGGATACCACAACCCCAACTTAGGTTGTTGTTTCAAATAACTAAAAATCCTCTTCATTGCATTCATATGGGAGACCTTAGGTGAGACTTGATATCTTGCACATAAACATACAGCAAACATGATATCAGGCCTAGATGCAGTTAAGTACATAAGACATCCTAATCATAGATCTATACAGTTTGACTTCAACAAGTTGACCATCTTCATCCTTGCCCAATGAGTTGATAGATTTGATAGCTGTAGTGACCGGCTTCATAGCATCAAAATTGAACTCCTTAAGAATGTCAGAGACATACTTATCTTGACTTATGAAAATTCCATCCGTTGACTGTTTAACTTGAAGCCCCAAAAAGAAAGTTAATTCACCCATAGAACTCATTTGAAATTCATGTTGCATCAGCTGCTCAAACTCCTTCACCATGGACTGTTTAGTAGCTCCAAAGATGATATCATCTACATAAACTTGAACCAGCATGATATCCTTTTTATCTCTCTTGATAAACAAAGTCTTGTCAATGGCTCCCCTCCTGTAACCATGTTGCAATAAGAAAGTGGAGAGTCTCTCATACCAAGCTCTAGGTGCTTGATGAAAACCATAAAGAGCTTTAACCACTTTATAGACTTTGTTTGGATGTGCAGGATCTTCAAAACCAGGAGGTTGTTTAACATAGACCTCCTCTGTAATTGTGCCATAAAGAAAAGCACTCTTGACATCCATCTGATAAACAAGAAAGCCCATATATGATGCAAAAGCAAGGAATATATGAATGGCTTCAATCCTTGCTACAGGAGCAAATACTTCATCATAATCTACTCCTTCTTCTTGTCTATATCCTTGAGCAACTAACCTTGCCTTGTTCTTGATAACATTCCCTCTTTCATTTCTCTTGACTCTGAAAACCCATCTTGTAGCAATTACTTTCTTTCCATCTGGTAGATAAACATAATACCCAAACTTCTTGAAGTTTGAATTGAAGAAGCTCTTCTTGCATGGCTTCAACCCAACTTTCTTTAGTTAATGCTTGAGCTATATTCTTGGGTTCTTCTTGAGAGATAAAACAAGTAAACAGGCATGTTTGGTGATCCTTATGATTTAACCTGTTTTGTTTATAAACAAAGCTAAGCAAAGCATTATGTGGTGTAGAGAATCCTTTAGCTTTTGTTCTTGTAAGCACTCCTGAAGTAGAAGGTCCAATGATTTAACCAGTACGATGATTCTTATGAACTCTTAATATAGGAGTCTGTGGAACTTCAAGATTGTCACCCAAATTAGTGAAATCAGCATATTCATTGGAATCTGAGAAAATACCTTCATCTTCAAACTCATCATCAGTATCTTCTAAGCCAGGCATGTTAGGATCGTCCAAATCATCCAAAGTGTTGTCAACAGGTGCAGCAGTACTTTGATCTAAAGTACTGTCATCCAAAGTACTGTGAGAGAACTCTGCAGTCTTGTTCTTTTTCTTTGCTTCTTCATAAGCTCTGCTTTGATCATCATCATAAGATTGTGCTATTATATCTTGAAAAAGCATCCTATTAAGCTTATCTTGAATAGCTTGATCTTCAGCAGACAATGAGGATTTTGGTTCATCAGTACTTTTCTCATTCTCAACAGTTATAGGTTCTGCATCAGGAACAACATCAGGTCGAATATTGACTCCATGAACAATGTACTGTAATTCATCTTCCTTGTGATCTACTTGATTTTCTTCTCTAATAGGAACATAATTCATAGAAGGAGTCAAAATATCAAGATCAAACATCCAATCAGGACCTTTACCCTTCTGATTTTCTTGATCTTCTAAAAATTCAACATGAAGACAATCTTGAACCTTCTTGGTGACTCTATTGTACACTCTAAATCCTTTGTTGTTGGTGCAGTATCCCAATAAATATCCTTCTTCTGACTTGCCATCAAATTTACCCAGATTATCAATTGTATTGAGAATAGTTAGAGGGCATCCAAAAGGCTTCATAAATCGAATGTTGGGTTTGTTTCCCATCAGCAACTCATAAGGTGTCTTCATCTGAGGCTTAGTGACTGATACTCTATTTAGTACATATTAGGCAGTACTTACAGCTTCAGCCCAAAATTGAATAGGTAATAGTGAATCTGCAAGCATTGTTCTGGCTGCTTCAATCAAAGTTCTGTTCTTTCTTTCTGCAACGCCATTCTGTTGTGGAGTTCTAGCAATACTAAACTCCCTCTTGATTCCTTTCTTAGCACATGATATGCTTACGCAGCGCGTTCGGGGTCAAAGGAACTTCCTTTTCGTCGAGCAAGTTTTTCAACATCCTAGGCAGTGAACCTAATCGTTGTAGTGTAGTATTAGGGTAAGCCACGGGAATTGATATCGTTCTCTAGGGGAATAGGAATGCTAGTGAGAGGTTACTACGCTAAGGTTGGGGTTGAGGAAGATTATTTTTTTTATCTTTTTATGTTTTTTTAGGAAATGGAAAGGTACGAATCTCGAGGTTTAGATTTGGGGGTTTTGGTATTTCTACCGATTACTCTACTTATCTAATTATCTAATTAACTAAGGTGAGGGTAGTCTATGTCTAATTATTGTGTGCTCGTATGATGGTTTAAAGATGTGTTTACTTAGGTTTTATTACTCCTTAATTATCTCCTATTGATGGTTGAATTGTCACGTCCTTATTCTTAATCGCGTTGTGTGTCTAAGGTCATAGGGTATGCGTTTATCCCTAACTCTTTGAAACTACCAAAGGTTATCGCCTACAAAGTCTCTAGGATTTATAAACTTTAACTCTAAGGTACTTTTCGGATGGCTTAGCCTACAACAACTCTAGGTGTTATAAACTAAGGTTCACAAAGATTAATCAAGCATTAACTACAAAACGGATGACCTATCGCATTACTAGATCATTAACAATTAAGATAAGAGTCAACCAATCAATATTCAATAATTAAGTTTCATATTCCCTGAGCAAACACACAAGTAAATTAGCCGGACATGGAGAACATGCAAGCATACACACAAGTAATTGAAGACATAATTAAATTAATGAAGTAAAACACTTATCTTGGTGTAAGATAGGGTTTAGAACCCTAAAATACTGTACAAGACAGCCTTGGTTCGGTTTAGGTTTTTACTCCAAAAGACTACACACTGAAAACTAAAAAATTCGGATTCTATATATAAGATTACATTCGCGACGGCATCACCCTTTAAATTGTGACGCCGTCGGGTCGCCGTCATTAGGGTTTCGTCTTGGCCACGTTAGTCTTGCGACGGCGTCACCTTATGCTTGTGACGCCGTCCCCTTCAGTCTCTGACGCCGTCTGGATCAAATCTAGGCCGTCTGAGTTGCGACGACCTACTCTTTTAAAGCCTGACACCGTCACTTGTAAATAAGCAATTTGGCTACTGAGCCGTCACAAAAGTGATGTGACGGGGTCGCAGATAACACCTGACGCCGTCCCCTTCAGTTCCAGCAGCCTGAGTGTCTCGATTCTTGACTTTGGCTATTTTCTTCGTATATTCGCGCCTTTTCGTCCGAATAAGTGTCATTCCAGCATTTTGCCTTCAAGATACCTAAAAAGTGAAAAGGAACGATATTAAGTAATAACGGATACAAAAGTGATCAAATAAGGGCTTAAATGACCCCTCAAAAAGGTACATTTAAAAACCTTATCAAATATCCCTACACTTGGTATTTGCTTGTCCTCAAGCAAATGTGCTTTTAGCCAATTAATTTATAAGTTAGGGGTCATGAAGCACTGGTTTAGAACAATCCACAACACATATAAGCCCCGCAAAAGTCATAACAAGCACGGAAATTACATACTAGCACCTCACATGGGGTGTTTGGATACTCACTTCTCTCGGGTGTATATGAAATATAACAAGTTGGAAATGGAAGATAAACACTCATTAACCGGTCCTAGTACATAGATTACCATAGGCTTGAGACTAGATCAAACCTCCATCGCTTTGGCGTAAGCACCTAGGAAAGACTATCAAAGAGGTCTTTTAAAGGGTTGTAACGTTAGGCTTACGGTAGAGAAACAAAGGGTTTGGTGGGATAGGCTATTTAGTGGTGGCAAGTCAAAAATCTTTATGTTACAAGCATGCAAAGAATGGCGTTGCTAAGCCAAGACTCGACACTCTAGACTCTAGATAACTGAAACAAACAAACATAAATTAAAGATAGATGTAGGATGGTAGCCCGTATGTTTTTTTTTTTTTTCACACTCTATTTTTTTTTTCTTTTTCTCTTTTTCAATTTTTTTTTTTCGATTTTTTTTTTTTTTTTCAATACACTTTTACTCTACCATCCTCTACGGTAACATCAAAATGATAGATATTTATAGGCACATCCCTACACTTGAGTTTTTATTACTCTTAACACTAATTTGACCCGAATTGAAAAGATCAAAACACTTGGAGTACATTATTACGCAAATAAAGGGAATTTGAATTTAACGTTCCCTTCCCGTCATTTCATAAACTTTAACTTTTCCCATGAGTCCCAATCGTCTCAAAACTGTATACAAAGGATATGACTCGACTTAGCAACTTATGCAAGCAACTAGATAATTGAACCAAGGGTTTTTAGGGTGATAACAATAATGCACTAAAAGTGAGTGCATACAAGGTAGGCTAAGGCGATTTGGGTGTACATTTGGGGGTGGGATGTAAACAATGCTCTTCATTGATATTACAGAAAACCGAAACATCACGAGAACCGCGAAAAGGATAGGCTCTGAGGGGTTAACTAAGGGTATCGTGTACTAAAGATGAGTACAACGCAAAGGTGTGGGGGAATTACTCAACCGATGTGGAAGAAGTAATTATATTACGGGTATCAAACAAGGGTTATCCTAATGCCTCTTATCATTTAGTTATTCCTAACTACACAAGTGTAGTCTTACTAGCGATCTCGGGATGCATCACAAAACAAGTTCTAGAATCTATGATACTACCGGTTCACACTCTAAGCATTAAAGATGAATGCTTTAATTCCTACTAATCTAAGGGTGATCCTCACATTTTGGAGTGGTAAAGGGTTTTTGTGCTAGTCATATAACTTCCTATCCGTGAGACGCTTCATTAAGACTAATGGCCCACTCCTATATGTCATGAAAAAATTTAAATTTGGTGCCAAAATTACCCTAACCGACATTTTCTCATGGTTTATTACACAAACGCAATTGGACAAAGCAAATAATCAAGGATAAGCATAGTTTCAAAGTTCCCGTTTTATTTTCCCTCCCTACACTTAAACTGAACATTGTCCCCAATGTTCTCCGAAAGTATCAAAGTTATGATAATGGAAGGTAATAAAAGATGAAAGAAACTAGTACTCCCCTGATTAGCTCGGTAGGATCCGTGTAAAGTGGTGGTTATATTTCAAGAAGAACGTTTGCGTGAAAAGATCCTTCTCATCTTATGTATCTCCTTCTTGACAAATTAAACCTGCACACTCGAAGAAAACAAACGAAAAAATTGGCGGTAATAATATATATAAGACTCTACTAAACTAGGATATAATGCTTGTGGAATGGATGTTTACAGAATTTCTGGAAAATTAAGACCTGGAAAATTCCAAAAAATTTATAAGCAACTCAGAAAACGAGAAAAAGTAATCAGTTGTTTTTGCTCCTTCCTGACGCCGTCAGGTTATCCTGAAAAAAACTGATCTGCGATTTTTTGAAAAAAATTCTGGAAAATTTACATCTTTAGAATCTGGAAAAATTTCCTGCAAAGCATCCATTATGACTCGATACAAGCATTTGACTCGAACAAACACACATGTATATCTTTTAATTAAGTGAAATTCTCATATTTACGTTTCTTTTGAAAACGTGTGTAATCCTCCCTAAACTTATCCTTTATGTAAAATACCTTTATATGTAATTAAGACAAGGTTAAAAATAAAATAAAGCATTTTTACAAATTTAAACATGAGAATAAGCAATTAATAAAAGATATATGACACAAACAAGCAAACAATTAAGCATGGGTTGCCTCCCACGAAGCGCTTTTCTTTATTTATGAGTCTTGTAGCTAGACTCGTAGTCGTGCCCTTACGTGACTTCGTTACCGTCACCTTCTTCCATCGCTCTCCCTTCGTCAAAAGGGCGTAGACGTTGTATGCTTACCGTGGATTCCTTTCCAACGTCGTCTATTATGGTGATGGTTTTATCCTTTAGATTGGTTTCCTTCACCGTAAAAGGCCCAAACCATCTTGGTTTGTTTCTACCTTGTAATGCCCTTATCCGTGATTTGTATAAGAGTACTTTTTCTCCCTTTAGAATTCCTTAGGGTTCCTTTGTGTTTTTGGTATCGAAGTGGGATTATTTCCTAACTTTTTATCGTGCTTCCACAATGTTGCATGCAGTCCTTGAACCATAAAATCTCTAAGCCCTTTTTCCCAATCGTTCATTTTCTTCTTAACCATATTGCTAGGGACTTGTGGACTCTCACCCGTAATCTTTTCCATGATCTTAAGAGGATACCTTAGAACAATGGGTATCCTAGCGTACCCTTTTCCGCTTTTAAGTATCATGATGCCCTCCCCACATTTGATGGTTTCTTTGGCGGTGGCCAGAAATGGTGTCCCAAGAATGAGTGGCATGTTTCTATCTTCCTCAACATCTATGATCACGAAATCCACCGGATAGACGATATTAGCTACCTCTATTAAAACATCCACCGCGATTCCTATGAGGTAGACATAGGTGTGATTTGCTAAGGAAAGTCTAAGATCGGTATTGGCTGGCTTCTCCCTAGTCAACTTATTATAGATTGATAATGACATTATGTTTACATCAGACCCCTGATCAGCTAAGGCATTTATATTATCAATATCACCTATGCTACATGGTATCACGAAGTTCCCTGTGGTGTCTCGTTTTTTAGTTACTGGTTTTTTTAGAACCAGCTCATACAGAGGTCCCATAGGCAGGGTGTCATACTCTTCTTCTATTATTTTTCCTTCAAGGGCTTCCCTAAGAACCTCATTGTACCTAAAGTTGTTCACTTGGTTAACAATGGTTTTTTTGTTAATTTCGTGCTTAAGGTAGTACTCATTGGTCTCGGGCTCATTATTAGGTTCAGCCTCATCCCTCTTGCTTTCCTCAGTTTTCTTCTCCTCAACCTTTCCATCCTCAGGCATAATGGAAATGGCGTTAACAAACGAAGTGGGAGGATAATCGTTGCTTCTTACTAGTACCTTTTCGGGAACTTTTGTCTTGGTATATTCTTTTACCAGGTTCATCATTTCCTCCATTTTTGCTTGCATTTCCTCTCTTTGCCAACCTCCTCTTCAAATTTTGCTAATCTCTCCGTATGAGCTGCCATGTACTCCCTGATTTGTTCCTTAAAGCTTGCTGAGAGTGGTATTGGGGAAGAAGAATGGAAGCGCCGTTCGGAATTGGGATTTTGCTCACGACTTGGGGATTCCGAAAAGGGTGTTGGGTGGTTGGTGGAATTGGCAGAATTGACTGTTTCTCGAGGGATTGGTACGGGAGCTCTCTTATGCCTTTCTATCAGATAATCAATCCTTCTCTCAAGAGCACTCATTTGCTCCTCGGTGACGTTGGAAGATTCAAGAGGAGTTGATATGGCATTAACCACTTTAACGGGGGTTTCAGGAGATTCATTCCAATCTTCGTAGCTTTGCTCGGCAAGCACTTCTATGATATCCCAAGATTCCTCAGCGTTAAAGTCGCTAAGCCTTCCGCCGGCGGCTTGATCAATGGATCGCCTAATGATGAAATCGGTATGGTCATAGAAGATTTGGATTTGAAGCCAAAGATCAATACCATGATGAGGGACTTTATGGAGTAAGTCCTTGAATCGAGTCCATGCTTTGTAGAGAGACTCGCCTTAAAGTTGTTGAAACGTCAAGATGTCTCGTCTTAGTTTAGTGGTTCTCCCCGGTGGGAAAAATTGAGCAAGGAAGCGAGAGGTGAGATCATCCCAACTCGAGATGGAGCCGGCGGGAAGTCGCTCAAGCCAATTACTAGCTTGGTCCCGTAGAGAGAATTGGAAGAGACGCAAACGTGTGGTCTCCCGAGTAGTAGCATCGAGGTCGATGGAATCGACAATTTTAAGGAAATCCTTAAGATGCTGATTAGAATCTTCGGAACGAAGTCCATGGAATGCACATCCGTTTTGCACCAACCGGATGGTGTCGGATCGCAGGGCCGTAGTTTGGGCTTGGTTGGGAAGCTCAATGGTGTTCCTATAGCCTAGGTGGCTTGGTCTCGAGTATTCACCAAGAGTACGGCCTCTTGGCGGGTCATTTGGTGGTAGGTTGATGAATGGTGGTTGGTTATCACCTTCCATGATGAAAAGTGATGGAGTTACGAACAAAGGTCACGAAGAAGGGGGATAGACTACGAGGAAGCTAAAAAATGAGAAAAAATTTACTTGATAGGAATCAAGCAAAGAAACCTAAACGAGGTGGACTCCTAACTAGCTGTTCTATTCCCCGGCAGCGGCGCCAAAAACTTGATACGCTTACACAGCGCGTTCGGGGTCAAAGGATCTTCCTTTTCATCGAGCAAGTTTTTCAACACCCTAGGCAGTGAACCTAATCGTTGTAGTGTAGTATTAGGGTAAGCCACGGGAATTGATATCGTTCTCTAGAGGAATAGGAATGCTAGTGATAGGTTACTACGCTAAGGTTGGGGTTGAGGAAGATTATTTTTTTTATCTTTTTATGTTTTTTTTAGGAAATGGAAAGGTACGAATCTCGGGGTTTAGATTTGGGGGTTTTGGTATTTCTACCGATTACTCTACTTATCTAATTATCTAACTAACTAAGGTGAGGGTAGTCTATGTCTAATTATTGTGTGCTCGTATGATGGTTTAAAGATGTGTTTACTTAGGTTTTCTTACTCCTTAATTATCTCCTATTGATGGTTGAATTGTCACGTCCTTATTCTTAATCGCGTTGTGTGTCTAAGGTCGTAGGGTATGTGTTTATCCCTAACTCTTTGAAACTACCAAAGGTTATCGCCTACAAAGTCTCTAGGATTTATAAACTTTAACTCTAAGGTACTCTTCGGATGGTTTAGCATACAACAACTCTAGGTGTTATAAACTAAGGTTCACAAAGATTAATCAAGCATTAACTACACAACGGATGACCTATCGCATTACTAGATCATTAACAATTAAGATAAGAGACAACCAATCAATATTCAATAATTAAGTTTCATATTCCCTAAGCAAACACACAAGTAAATTAGCCGGACATGGAGAACATGCAAGCATACACACAAGTAATTGAAGACATAATTAAATTAATGAAGTAAAACACTTATCTTGGTGTAAGATAGGGTTTAGAACCCTAAAATACTGTACAAGACAACCTTGGTTCGGTTTAGGTTTTTACTCCAAAAGACTACACACTGAAAACTAAAAAATTCGGATTTTATATATAAGATTACATTCGCGACGGCGTCACCCTTTAAATTGTGACGCCGTCGGGTCGCCGTCATTAGGGTTTCATCTTGGCCACGTTAGTCTTACGACGGCGTCCCCATAATTCTTGTGACGCCGTCCTCTTCAGTCTCTGACGCCGTCTGGATCAAATCTAGGCCGTCTGAGTTGCGAATACCTACTCTTTTAAAGCCTGACACCGTCACTTGTAAATAAGCAATTTGGCTACTGAGCCGTCACAAAAGTGATGCGACGGCGTCGCAGATAACACCTGACGCCGTCCCCTTCTGTTCCAGCAGCCTGAGTGTCTCGATTCTTGACTTTGGCCATTTTCTTCGTATATTCGAGCCTTTTCGTCCGAATAAGTGTCATTCCAGCATTTTGCCTTCAAGATGCCTAAAAAGTGAAAAGAAATGATATTAAGTAATAACGGATACAAAAGTGATCAAATAAGGGCTTAAATGACCCCTCAAAAAGGTACATTTTAAAACTTTATCAGCACACAATTCTTCCATAAGCTTCTTCTTGAATTCAATCCCATTATCACATCTAATACCTCTGACTTTGAGTCTTAACTGGTTTTCAAGAGCTATTATAAGATCATGAATAGCATCAAAGGTGTCATCTTTAAAACCCAAGAAAAATACCCAACTAAATATGCTGCAATCATCTGTCACAACCAAGCAGTACTTCTTCTTGTTTAGACTTGTAACAGAAACAGGACCAAACAGATCCATGTGCAGCAACTCCAAAGGTTCTCTAATACTCCTTTCCTCAACCTTCTTGCATGAGGCTTTGTGTTGTTTACCTTTCTTGCACGCCAAACATGAGTGATCATTCTTGTAAGTTTTGGAAGGTAAACCTCTAACTAAGTTTCCTTTAACCAGCTTGTTGATATTCTTGAAATTCACATGTCCTAATCGTCTATGCCACATATGTGCTTCTTCAAGTGATGCTTTTGCTACTAAACATGTAGCTCTCTCAGAAGAGCTATGGGTCTTCATATCAAGACTGTACACATCATTGGTTCTTGGTACTCGTAGTATTACCAAGTTATCATCAACAAGCTTGAAATCAGGGGAAAGAATAAGACATTCTTTATCAGTGAATAGCACAGGGTACTTCTTGTCACAGATCTGAGATACGGAAAACAGGTTGAACTTGAGCTCCTTTACATAGCGAACATTCTCAAAATCTATGCTCCCTGCCTTGATGGTTCCTTTCCCACTAATTCTACCTCCACTAGGATCATTCCCAAAAGCAACTCTTCCTCCAAAATACGACTTAAAATCTGACAGAATCTCCTTGTCTCCTGTCATGCTTCCAGAGCAACCACTATCTACAATTAGATGATCTTTAAGCTCCTCTTCTGGGTTGCCCTGCACAAAGATAAAAGAGTTAGTTAATTTTAGGATCTTTAAACTTGATGATCCAAAGACACTTTCCAGAGCAACCACTATCTACAATTAGATGATCTTTAAACTTGATGATCCAAAGACACTTTCCAGAGCAACCACTATCTACAATTAGATGATCTTTAAACTTGATGATCCAAAGACACTTTTCACCCTTACGCGTAACAAAGTACTCGTTTCAAAAACCTAGTTTTAAAAAACTAATCTAAACACGTAAAGTTCGAAACTTTTTGCAAAAAACAGAAACTTTAACACCAAATAAACCTTAACCCATAAGAATCTTGAGTTTACAAGTGAAAAAAATGAAAGTTTTAAGCGTATGAAAAGTGTAACACGTTAAACCCACGAGTATAGTACCAAAACTTCAAAAACAATATGTTTCACCCAACTAGATGGCGTATGATACCACTGTTAGGTCACTATAAGTTAACACAAGGATCATATGTAAGAAATAAGGTAGAGATAGATCGGTTGCACACACAAACACACACACACGTATGATAATAGGCAAAGGTTAAGCGCAGAATGTATTATGAGTGAACAACCAACCTTCAAATGAGGGTTTACAAGATTATTTATAGGGGAAAGGAGCTAGGGCAACACATCTAGTCCATTCCTTTCTTATTGGGCTTTAGCATAGGCGCATGGGCTTTCTACATGAGTCTTGCCATAATTACTAACATAAAAGCCTAATTAAGCAACCTATTACATATTAATGACTAACACTTAAAATGCTAGTTAGGAGTGATTCCAACAGACTTGAAGTAAAATCAAAGTTTAGTTGGAACAAGCATGAGTGGCACATTTCTTGGACATGCGATCCCAAACTTCTCGCTCATATCCAAATCATCAACTCTCATATTTCCTTCGAGCTTCCAATCAAAATTGTGAATGAATGAACTCAACATCAAGTGTAACATTCTGTGAGCAATATTCAATCCTGGACACATTCTCCTCCCACCACCGAATGGAATAAGCTCAAAATTTTGGCCTCTATAGTCGATATCAACCCCTAAAAACCTCTCTGGCATGAATGTTTCTGGGTCTGACCAAACTTTTTGGTCTCGTCCTATCGCCCAAACATTACAAAGGATTTGGGCATCTTTTGGCACAATGAAGCCTCCAACTTCAACATCATGTATTGCTTGATGAGGGATAAGAAAAGGGAGTGAAGGATGTAGTCGGAGAGTTTCTTTTATAACTGCTTGCAAGTAAGGGAGTTGAGAGATATCTTTTTCTTGTATAACTTCGTTGTTGCTATTTTCCATGAGTCTTTTAAGCTCTAACCGAGCCGTCTCCATTTTCATGGGGTTACGAATAAGCTCTGTCATCGCCCATTCCAATGTAGTAGATGACGTATCAGTACCCGCGATAATCAAATCCTACAAAAATAAATGAAATTATTATAATGTCTAAAATAGATTTGATTTACCAACAACAATATATGACCATGTACGTCAAAAAAGATCAATCAATTTGACCAACTTATTTCAGTTCAAATTGTGTATGATGATAATGTGTTTACTTACAAACAACAAATGTCTTATATCATTTGGACTGAATTTAGATTTGTCTTGTAATTGGAGATTGAGCAGCAAGTCCAACACATCGTCTTTTGTCGATGAAACCTCATGCGATAAGGAACTAGCTCTTCTTTGCAACCGTTGATCAATGATCCCATCCAAAACAGTAAATAACTTCTTAACATGAACATGTCCTTCTTTCAGTAAACCTTGTGGGTCCAATGGTTTAAGTATTGGAAAAAAATCTACTAGATTTGCTTTCCCGCAAACTTCTAGACACCTGATGCTGAATCTTTGAATTCTTCTAATGATATCGAAACGTTTTGAGAGAAATCCTTAGAGAACAGTACATTGGATAACATGTTAAGACTTGTTGTAAACGCAATTGCACCTATATTCACAGCCTTTTCACTTGTACAACAATCACTAATATTGTTAACAAGTTCTTGTACCTACAAGTAAAATGAGACATTTTCAAAATGAGCACGATATATATTTTGATAGATGTTTCAAAATCTATGAGATAAGACAAAAAATAAATAAATAAATAAATAAGGTATATAAGTATATGTACTCTCGAAAAAAATTTAACCTTTATTCCGCTCCAACAGCAGGATTAAGTATTGTTATTATTGTTGCACTCTCAAAAAAATATCTATAACTAGGATAGTTTTATAAAGTATTCCAATACTAGGTTTTTTGTCATTCTAAAACTAGAAAAGTCATATTTTTCTTTTTCTTCACTCTAATCTAGGACTTTGTATAATTTTAGCCTTATGTTATAAACAAGCACCGATGGTCAAAATAATAATCTACTTAGAAGGGTACCCGCGCATTACAGCGGCAGGTATCATATGACTATTTTTGTGCCGAGCAAATGTTTTTCATTTAAAATCTTCTTTATTTAGCATGTCTCAAATATATATATATATATATATATATATATATATATATATATATATATATATATATATATATATATATATATATATATATATATATATATATATGTTTTTTCAAAAGTAAAACGTTTAAATTGTTAATAGTGTAAATAGTTAGCACTTTTATTTTTTCAACTTTTAACATTAAATTGATGGTTATAAGTTTAGTAACTATTAAAATATATCATTATTGAAGAGGGGTTACTATATGGTTTAAATGAGACTTAAATTTTTAAAGTTTACATTAATTTTTTATTTTTTTTAATAATGTTTTTTGTCATAAGATTTAAAGACTTCCTTTTATAGAAAGTCCTAGATGTTTTAAAATATGACAAATATTTTTAAAAGGTATTACATTTACCATCATTTGCTTTTGTAGGTAGCGAACAAATTTTTTTGCTTCTGTGGGTACTTTTCTTTCAAATCCATCACTTTTAAGGTACTTTGTGACATTTTGCCTTTCGTGAAAAAAAAATCTATTAGCTAAGATGGGCAAAAATGTCCAAAAATTTCGCAAAATACCAAAAAAAAATGAATTTGAAAGAAAAATACCCACAAAAATAAAATAAAAATTGTTTGCTGCCCATAAAAATAAATGATGACAAATATAATACCTTTTAAAAACATTGTTATTGAACGTTCATAAATTCGAATTTCGAACTAGACATGTGTACGTATATCATTACTAGCAGGGTACCCGCGCGTTGCAGTGGCGGGTACCCTGAAAGTAAAATTCCTAGTGTGCAATGTTTTACGGCTATACATAATTCGTGACAATAACTTTACGGATGATGATAGTTTTAAGTTGGAATAACATTAAGCAATAAGAAACTATTTCATATAAAAATAGTAGGGTACGAGAGTGATGCAGATACAAATCTGCAATATAAAAGCGATGGGCGGTAATATTCTAGATGCGTGTGGTCAAAATTGTTCACTTTGCCTTATAGTAAAAAAATAGGTAATAGACAACTATGATAAATTTTGATGCGAAATTATTGTTATGTTTCGATAGCAAGTCGAAATGAAAAATTGGAAATAAAACACTTCTTGAAAACCCCGTAAAATTGTTGAGATGTAGCGTAAAGTGTCCCCCATTAGTTGAGTCAAGTATTTTTGCTGCAATTCCCGATATTTGTTACTCCGTATTCAAGATTTGTAGTCTTACACATCAAATAAAAAATATAAACACTAAATTGAAATGGTTAATCATTTTTTTTTGGCACGTGAATAGTTTGCTACAACAACTTATCTTATTAAAGAAATGTTTTTTGTGTTAAAATTTGTAAGACTTCCTTAATTAGAAAGTCCTAAACCCTTTATAAAGTAGTATAGATATCGTTACTTCATTCACTAAATTAAATATCATGTTGAAAGTTGCGTTACTTTCAATTCCCAGCTACTCCACACTGGCGTGGATTTATTTGGTTCATACCATCATTCCTAGACCCACACACCGTAATAGCTGGGCTGGATGAGAAAGATGCAGTAAACAAAAAGATCATAAAAGAAATAAAAATGAGGATAGAAAAATGAAATGTAATGAGCTGGGCGAGATTTATTTAAAGAAATTTTTTTGAAAAATCCTACTTCTAAAATAAGAAAAGGAACTAATCCTACATTTAGAATAACAAAACAAAGTAATTCTAGTTCTAAAATACTTTTTCAAATTCAACCTATTCAAATTTACTTACTGTATGTATCCTCGTATTTTTATTTTTATTTTACTTTTAAATGTCTTAATTTAGTAAATACATATATTCCATGCATGCTATTCTAGAGATCATAGGGTTTGAACCGAACATGATACTCGTACCTTTTCTGAACGTAGTCGTTCGCTACCTTCAAGAGATGGTCCAGATAACAGATGTTCTTTAGTGATTCTTCGTAGTTTTCGCCATTGGTCTCCAGTAGGTAGCCAAGTAATGGAATATTCATGGTGATCCATCAATTTGGCAATGTTTGGGATGGACCTGCTAGAAAATGCTTGGTCATGTGTGAGAAAGAATTCTTTGGCGACTTCGCGTGATGAAACCACAATTGTTGTTATCCTTCCAAGCTTAAGTGACATTAAAGGACCATAACGAGTAGAAAGTTTTGCGAGTGAGCGATGCGGTTTGTCTCCAAGTGCTAAAAGGTTTCCAATGATCGGCAAAGGGTAAGGCCCAGGCGGAAGCCGAGAATGATGGCGGTTGGAAATGCTAAAACCATAGATTAAAGTTACTAGGAAAGATAGTGCTAGGAGCAATGTCGAATACTCCATTGAAGTGTTGTGTGGTTGTGAATATTGTTCTTGCTTGCATGCAATCTTATATACAGGGCTATAAGCATGTCCACACACACATTTATTTTACTTTTCCTAAATCTCACTGTCTCGCTTTAACTTTCAATTTTGGGACATAACCTTTAGTCAGAATACAGATGAATTATTATCAACATTTGCTTAACTGGCAATTTTGGTATTTACACTAAAGAAAAGGCATCTGGTATACGTCGCTGGTAATTTAAGTATCATCTATAATTTTGGGAGTGTTTGGGAGTAGAAATGAGCAGCATCAAAGTTGTAGTAGTGATTAATTAGTAATTGTAAGAAGTAGTTAGTTGTTTTTTTTATTGAAACGTTGGGTAAAGTAATTGTAGTTGTTATATAATTTCTAAAACAATTTCTAAATATTCAACGCTCTTAAATGCTATTTCATGGACCGTTGGCAAAAGAGCATTTTGAAAAATTGAATAAAGCTACTTGATGCTTGACAAACGAGCATTAAAAATCACAACAACCAAAGGGCTTTGACTCAATTGGTACTTACCTTCGAAAAACCCATGAGCCCACTTGGAGAGATTTTGTGGATACAATATCATGGCTTCGAGTCTCGGCTTGTGCTCACTCCAATTGGTGCCCTACTAAGCCAGAAGAGTTGCAAGAGCTTTTTCTTGTGGGGTGAACAATGGTTGGTGTCATAAGGCACCTAAGGTCACGGTGTTCCCGCCAATTCACATCTTTTATATATGGATTAAAAATCACAACGCTTAATACTCACTGCTCACCGCTTACCACTCTTAAATGCTATACGCCAAACAAACTCTATAAATTTAGATTTAACTGTATTCACAATACTCTACTTCTCAAAAACTTTATATCTATAACACATCACATTTTTCATTAATCTTAAACTATCAAAAAACTATTTCTCAAAACTCCAAGTGCACAAAGCTTTACAAAAGCTATTCAAAGAAACAAGAGGACAATAAAAAATTGACTAAAAAATAGAACACTGATAAGAAAACTAGTACTTTTAAAACCTTCAACGGGTTAAAGGATTACAAGCCTTTTAGCTAAAACAACTTAAAAAGTCATTTTTTCACAATGCCAAAAAGCTATTCGAAAACTTTATAAAATGTAAAAAACCTTTTGGTAAAGTCATGTGATGCGGATACTATAAGATTTGAGAAAAATCAAGTTAAACATTAATTAACACAGGTTAAGATGTTCGGAACACATGCTCAAGTAAGTTGATTTTAATTTTGTTTATAGCACAACCAATAACGATCATTTATCAAACTGGTGTGATCATTCGGTGAAAGACGTAAATATTGACCAAGTAGTGACCATTCACTCTTTAATATTATACAAATTTAATTTGGTCTTATCAAAATAGTTCAACCAACCCTCTATCCTATTTGTCTCTTCACAATAATTTTGAGACGGAGGGAGTATTATATTTAAACATGATTTTCACTTGAACAAATTAAAGCATTTCTTTTATAAACAGATTAGTCCATGCCCACTGAGCAGAGATTAGCAAAACCCTATATAATAACATGGTAATTAAATTTATATATGTAATTATTGCATGGATGTGTTAGAAATTCAAGAACTCTTGATGTTATGGATTAAAATACACTTGAAATATTAGATTATGTTTTAATAACCTTGATGTTCTCAATCATGGATGTTGGGTCTGACAAACCGACCCAATTGTCTATAACATGTATTTAAACATAAAATAGTTTCTGAAGGTCAGTGAGCATCAAATCTATGATAACTGTCAAAGGGTATGTCACTTCATAACCATGAGCGTGAACCTGATAGTTATCAGAAGTTATATATTCCCTGAGAGTTATGAGAGAACATGTATCTCTGATTATTATTCAGAAGATGACTCACTGATAAAGAAATCAGTGAGTGTTGTATAAAGCTCAAAACGCCTGAATGGCTACAAGGAATTCGAAGACCAACTGAAGAAAATATCTCACAAATTGATGCGGTGTTAGGGAGTGATTTAAAAGGAGCTAAAAGCAACACCAGTGTCACTGAGATCTGACAAATGTCTTAGTGACTCTGAAGACTTGATTCTAGATTACAACCACAAACTCATAATGTAGGGGGAGAAACTTCGTTAAGAAGATAAGATCAAGTACTTATCGATATACGTGAAACAGGCATTGAAACTATAAGTTATCAAATCGGGAAAGCCGAAATTACGCATCAGACTAGCTACTAGGCACGTGCCTGTATATAGCAAGTAGACAACTTACTATGCAACCCAAATGCAACAATTGTTTTCCCTCCTATATAAATACTTGGTTGTAACCAAGTTAAGTAGAGATTCCTACAAAGAAAATAATACAAAGTATTACGGTTAGAATCATCCTCTCCAGGCAACAACAAAGCAGCTAGCAGTCTTTTGTTGTTTGACATTAGAGAGCTTATTTATCACCTCGGGGGTAATTTTCCGTAGGCTATTCCTTGTAAATCTTTGATTCATTGATAATAAGATTTAGAAAAGTTGAAAATTTCCAAATGGTGTTATTAGCATGCCTATGTAATTCTCGAGCACACCCAACCTCATCCTTGTTTATGTTTATCAATTTTCCTTACTTGTTAAAACTGTTGTTCATATCACTCATGGTTTGCATAGCGGGACCCACAATGGAACAAAAAAGTTTGAAATTGCTCGATGTTTCCGTGTTTAAGTTTTGAATGTTGAATATGGAATATAAACAGTTAAATGTCATTGTTGAATACTAGCATGGTAACCGCGCAAAATAGCGGGATACTAAATATGCAGTTTTTGTCGTATCTTATTTTTTTGCAGTATGCAATGATAATCGGTATATAACAGTTTACATGTTTGATAGTTTGACAATTTACCTGTTTGATAGTTCAAAAAAAATAAATGCATGTTTAAATATTCGTAAAATGTATTAATACAAATATAGATTTCCAAAATTATATTCATTTGAACTTAGTAAAAATTGAATGTATATGATAAAATTTAAAACTTTAAATTTGTATTATTGTAAGTTTGTAGCATCCATTTTAATATTAAAATTTAGGTTAGTGTACATTATAATGCAATTAGTGTAATGTAGTATTTAATTTTATGAACTACTAAATATAGTAACACGTGTAAGCTTAAAAAATTAAGAATTATATTTAAAAAAAAAATCCTAAATGCATTATAGATACTACCATGGTACCCGCGCGTTGCGGTGGCGGGTACCCTGTAATCAAAAATTTTGGCGAGCAATTTTTTTCAATCACATGTTTTTCGTGACAATGATTTTATGCATGGCGAGAATTTTGAGGAATAACTTTATAACACACTATTTCATATTAAAATGCTAAGCATACGTGCAACACGATGTAATGGCGATACCAAAACGTTAGTCAGTAGTATTATGAGGTTGTGATGACTGACGGTGAAAACATAGAGAATCTTCGTGCTTTATATGTTTACACGTTTCATCTGAAAATCTTCGTACTTGACGTGTACGATTTTTATCAATCGAATTTATTGCAAAATGATTAGGATTTCACAAAACTTGTACTAAAATACATAGATGATAAATGTTTTTTGAATATGCAAATTTTTTATAAATTAAATGTTCATAACCAAACAAAAATTTGGGATTACACTTACATTAATGAATGCTCTAAATAATTTGGGATTAAACTTACATTAAATGTTCATAACATTAATCATTTGTACATATTGCACATTAAATTGTACTACCTCCGTCCCATAATAATTGTCCACTTTGATTTTTGTAAGTCTTTTTTATTTAACTTTGACCAAAATAATTTTATTTTGTATAATATAATACTTGATGAAATATATATGAATAGATAGGGTTTTGAATGTATTTTCATTTAATATAATTTTCATCAAGTATTATATAAACAAAATAAAAATATTAATGGTAAAAGTTAAACAAAAAAGACTAAAAAAAGTTAAAATGGACAATTATTATGGGACGGAGAGAGTATTGCTTAAAATTAAGGTATTTAATGGAGGAAAATATATTTCACCATTATTTTCTCCATTAGTTAGATTATAGATGTCAATGATCTGCTAGCACAGCGGTGAGGCACCGGGAGTTTTCCCCATGAGCCCAGGTTCGAAACCCATCAAAGAGTGGGGAACGGCCTGGATTAAATCTCATCCTTTCGAGGGTGATATGGGGTGCCTGTGATGACGTATGTCATGGTTTCTTCCTGGCAGCTAGCCCAGAGTAAGTGTGGCGGGACCCGGTTCAGACAACCGACCATCGCTCTGGGTTGGCCCCCTTCATGTCATGGGGGTGGGTTGATTCAGCATTATGAATAATGTTCAACTGTCAAAAAAAAAGTTAGATTATAGATTATAGATCTAAAAGAGTTTAATGGTTGTCATAAATGGCAGTTAATAGTAAGTTTTCATGTTTCTCGTTATAGACCAAATTTGACACTTTATGAGTACACAATTGCGTTAAATTTTTCTTGCCTTGGGTGGCTCATTTTAAAAAGGGCAAATCGCATAAAAAGGTACTCATTTTATGTCTAATTTCAATTAAAGGTACTATTTTTTTTTTCTCAATTTAAAGTACCCGACTTTTTTTTTGGCCGATTTAGGTTTTTTTCTAACTTCCGTTGACTATTTCGTTAGTAAATTACATGTTTAGTCCTTGAGTTTGTATAGGCATTACATGTTTGGTCCTTCAGTCCGTTTTTGCACATTTTCAAAAAATATTTTTCAAAAAAAAAATTTCGAAATATTTTTTTTCCAAATTTTTTTCAAAAACAATTTTTCGAAATATTTTTTTTCCAAATTTTTTTCAAAAAAAACTTTTTCGAAATATTTCAAAAAAAAAAATTCAAAATATTTTCGTCCGTTTTTGCACGAAAAAAAATTTGGAAAAAAAATATTTCGAAATTTCTTTTTATAAAAATATTTCGAAAAAGTTTTGTTGAAAAAAATTTGGAAAAAAAATATTTCAAAAAATTGTTTTTGAAAAAAATTTGGAAAAAAAATATTTCGAAAATTTTTTTTTGAATAAAATTTTATTTCGAATTTTTTTTTGAAAATGTGCAAAAACGGACTGAAGGACCAAACATGTAATGCCTATACAAACTCAAGGACCAAACATGTAATTTACTAACGAAATAGTTAACGGAAGTTAGAAAAAAACCTAAATCGGCCCAAAAAAATAGTCGGGTACCTTAAATTGAGAAAAAAAAAAAGAATAGTACCTTTAATTGAAATTGGACATAAGATGAGTACCTTTTTATGCGATTTGCCCTTTTAAAAATAGGATTAATACAAACATCGGATTTTGGGAGTATATATTAGACTAGGTTCGTTAGACTAATAATAAATTTGATTAAGGTTTATGACTGATTGTCTTCATGTTTATGTATTCCTAATTAAATACTCAACGATTTCGAGTTGTATATATATGACTAGGGTGTATGATAAAACTGTAATTACCCAGGATACCAAAATTTAAATTAGGAATATGCGATTGGGTCAATGAGGCTTTGCTAACCTGTGAATGATATACATATATCTAGAATATATTTGTAACAAGATGTGGTTGCCCCTCGCGTTGGGTCGAGGCAGCGACTACTTGAGCCCCTTATAAATGCATATTATTAGTAGTAACTAGGGGTGTCAAAAATCCCGACCCGACCCGGACTCGAACCCGACTAAAGATAATCGGGTCGGGTTACTCGGGTCCAAAGTCTAACTCGGGTCAATCGGGTCAACCCGTTTAACCCGAGTACGAACTAGGGTCGGGTACCGGGTTCAAATATTTTGCTTATTCGGGTTCGGGTCAACCCGAATAACCCGAGTTAGGAATTTTTTTTTTTTTTTTTTTTTTTTTTTTTTTTAAATCTTTATTTAATTTTAGACTAAAATACACCGTTGGTCCCTAAACTTGTTGAAACGTATCGGGTTAACATTATATAAGTTTACTGCATGACTGTAGTACCACCTATTGTAATAAAGTTGTACACAGGCATCAGTGTTCATGCGTTGGCTGCTTGTAAATGTTGATATTTGACTACACCCCAAAATGTAACATGATAGTGTATCTCAAAACACACAATGACTAACAAATGTTCAAGTCCTCATACTAGTAGTTTGATTTTGTTCACTTCCGTCATATTTATGCGTTAAAATGAAGAAAATAGCATGTAACAAAAATTGCTGCTCTACTTCTTTGCCATAATCTAACTGATATGGTTATGTTGAAATCCAACAAAGCTGTAGTTACTCCCATGAAGTTTGACTTTTAATTGAAAACATATGAATTACTTTCAATAATTTAACAAAATACAATACAAAATTCATATATAGTATAATAAATACATTTTTCTTTACTGAAAGAAGTAAAGCTTGGAATATAAAAAAATAGTCTTGCATATTTTCAAAAAAATGTGTCATTTATACATGTGTTATTTTAGAAATTAAATTATATGATTTTGTAAACGGTACAGACCCGAACCCGACATGACCCGACCCGGCTTGACCTGACCCGACTTGACCCGAACCCGACTAACCCGAGTTCAAATAGGGTCGGGTTCGGGTATATTATTTTTAGCCTCGACCCGACTTGGACCCGACCCGTTTGACCCGAACCCGACCAACCCGACCCGATTAGCACCCCTAGTAGTAACTATAACGACATAAATGTATTGGAAAAATGTTCCGTTCTTTCAATTAATCACATGAGGTATTTTGTCATTTTATAATAATTTACTTATTGTCATCTCCAATGACCCCAGTGCCCCACCACCCTATAACTCTTAGGGGGTGGCAGTGGGATCGGTGTGGCCATCGGTATGGGCCAAACCGATCGGTAACACCGATGCCCTTGATTCGGCGTGGTGTGGCTTTGGTTGAATTCGGCAAACTTCACGGATTTGGTGTGAGAGAATGATTCCAATATCAAGGCGTGTAATGCCTAAAAATATTACCGTTGGGATACTCTCCAATATGGTTGTTCAAAAATCTCGAGAAGTCCCATCTAGTTCAGACGAAAGAAATAATGAGGAAGATGAGTAGGTCACAAATCCGAAGAAATGACTAGATAATGATTCTTCACTGCAGTTGGTTCTTGCTAATCCATATTCTGCATTGTGTACGACAATATGGAGCGCATCTAAAAGGTTGTAGAAAGGATAAAAGTATGATTCAGAACATTGGAGAGTATCCAAGGAACTTTTATGCAACTGCTATTGGTTTAGATACAGCAATATTTAATATAATTATAAATATAAAAAAATAAAAATAAAATTAGATGAGGTATGGGTTAGGCATGGTTGCTCCTAAAAATCTAAGGTTAGAGAGATAGGTATGAGATGAAATGGAAGGATATTATTGGTGGGTGATTAGGTATGAGATAGGTGATTAGGCATGACTGCCACCCCCTTAGAAATGAATTAAACATATACAAAAGTCAGCACATTTATTTGAATTGCAAAAAAGAACTGAAAAAATTAAAGAAAATTGATTTTCGAGAGGAAATGTGTGGAAAACTAGAAGGGGGGTTGAATAGTTTTACCAATTAAAACTTCCTTTTAAACTATTTAGATTGACTTATGTCAATCTATTTGGTTGTGTGTGTTGGATGTTGATAAGCAAGCATATAAAGATATGTAATGAAAGAAAAGAGTAAGAGGCACAAAACCACAACGCAAGTATTTATAGTGGTTCGACTACAAGGTCACCTTCCTTGCCCTACTCCACTCCCCGAGTCACCTACTCGAGAGTTCGTAATCACTACACCAAGCTCCTTATTGCGGAGAAGCCTTCACAACGTCGCTTAACCTTTTTCTGGTACAAAGCTAAATACCGAGTTCTTTCACACCAAGGCGAACCACACCTACACAACGTCGCCTACCCTTTATAAGGTACTAGGCTAAGTACCTAGTTCTTTCACACCTTAGGTGAACTACACCTTCACAACGTCGCCTACCCTTTATTAGGTACTAGGCTAAGCACCTAGTTCCATTGCAATGGAGGAACCACTACCACACTACACCAACGACTAATCCCAAAGGAGATCTACTCCTTTACAACATCATCAAGGATATCAATATCCTTGGATCCTATACTAGTCTATCTTGTACATCGAAACACACCATATCGAATGTACATCTAAGGCACCTTTCACTAATGCCTTTGACTAGATCTACAAGACACCTTTCACTAATATCTTGTATCTTCACTTCTAAGCACCTTTCACTAATGCTTCTTTGTCTTGACTTCTAAGCACTTACCACAAGTGCTTATCCTATAGACGTTAGATACCCTTCACTAATATCTTCGTCTTGACACTTGAGACATCTTTCACTAATGTCTTCAACACTACACTTCTTTGAAGAAGAAGAGGGATCATCAACAAGAGGACTTCAGTAGCCTTGATGATGAGGAAGCATGGCAACTCATGGGCTTGAGCTTGCTTGACTTCTAAGGTGGTGATATAGCCTTTAAGAGGAACCTAAAAGATCACACAAAAACAAAAGAGAAAAGCTACATAGATCTCTTGGATATGAGGTTAGAGGGTTAGAATACTTGGGGGAAGTATGTGTGTAAAGGGATGAATAGAAAGGAAGAAATGGCTCTCTATTTATAGAGAAAATTCTCTACTGTTTCCCCGGATCCCACGGATCCCTTCCACTTGGGATCCGGCTAGCACAAAGCTAGGGATCCGTGGAACGCTCCTCTTTGCCCATGGGTATTTTTGGTTATGGGTCATGGGTCATGGGTTATGGGTTGATCCATGGTTTTCTATCTAGATACAATGTACCTTAAGGATACATTGAATTTGTGTAAGTGGTATATATAAAACCATGGGTTATGGGTCAAAACCATTTGCTAGTTTTTATCTATTTAGTATATACTTGCTTTTACCCATTTTAGTATATACTTGTTTTTACCCATTTTAGTATACTTAATATAAGTATGTATTAACCCAATATGTAAACACTAGTTGTTGTACATATGTATCTAACTCATAGAATTACTTAAACTTGTTAAGCCAATATGTAAACACCAGTTGTTGTACATATGTATCTAAAATATAAAATCACTTAATCTTGTTATAGTGTTTTATGTGAAAACGTAAGTGTGTTAGAAAACTATTAGTTCAAACCATTTACGTATTTTATTTGTTTCGTTAATATGATTTTACTTTTGTTATCGACAAAACATTAGAAGATCGTAAAATATAAATAAACGTTTTTACGGCTTATTTGTATTAACAATCTCCCCCTTTTTGTTGATGACAAAACATAAAATTATTTTAAGGAAAAGCTAAAATTCGTAAACGTTTGAATTTGTAGTTTTTACTTTCTTCTCCCCCTTTTTGTCGAAACAAAAAATGTTTGAAGAAAAGCAACACATCGTTTTTAAGAAAAATATGTGAAAATGAAAAATAAAGAAGATAGAGAGCAAGTAACCGGAGAGGATCTCGTCTTTACTCCCCCTTGACGAGTCCATCCCTATGTAAGGGCGTCAAGAAAGTGATTCTAATCTAGGTCATTTGCAACTAAGTTTGCAAAGGATTTCGTCTAAGAGACGAGTGTGCTCCCCCTATATGATTGCAACTTTGCAATGGGAAGTCATGAAAAGTAAATCTAGTATTGCAAGTAATTGGCAATGTATTGCTTTGACATAAAGCTCCCCTAGCTTTAGGATGTCAAAGTCTTCATGTGTGAATTGAAATACTACAAAACAAATGTTAGAAAGCAAGTATAATTCACAATTTCCTGCAAATGTGATGCAAAATGGTTTCCTGTCTTCACGGATCCCGCGGTTCCCTCCTAGTAGGGATCCGTCTAGGCTATTCTGAGGGATCCGTATTAGCTGATCAAATTCAGCAAGGGTGAAATAACAAATAATGTTATCACATAAATGAGATATGGAAACAAGGTAATCATATGCTCAACAAAATAACAAGTAGCATGTAATTCCATTTAATAAAACACGAGTTATGATATACATGACTCAAAAATAAGAAAATAGACAATACATAACTAGGAATTTCTTAGACCAACTAACGCTTGAAGCTTAGACACCACTATAATCTTCTAGCTCAAGTTATGTTTAGGTTTAATCTCGTCGAAACGTTCGAGTAGATGATAGAACATGAAACGTTGGTCTTCTCGTACTTCATGTATCAAACTTTCAACATGTTGACAATGATAGCAATCTTTGTCATGGCTAGGTAGTGGTGGTGGATGAAATGAAGTGGCTTGATTCAAAGGATCAATTGAAGTGGTTTGAGGAGCCTCGAATGATGGAGGGATTGGTGGAGGTCCATTTAGGAATGGTTCGATCAAGAATGATGATGGTGGTAAAGATGTGTCAACTTCCATAAGGTCGGGTGGTTGACTTTGATGATTTCTTATAATCCAAATGGGATTATATGATGGAAACGGCGAAAAGGAAGCCGGAGCAAGTGTTGACTCAACACCTTGATTTTGAATCATTGTTCCTCCTAATGAGGAGAATGTTGTCGGCGGAAGCGGATGAGACGACCTAGGTGGCAAGTCATCTAAATTGTAGAGGTGAGGTGATGATTGTGGGGATGTAAAAGAGATAGCTCTAGGAACCAAAGGTGATGGTTTAGTGGAGATTATATTGTTTGGCCTAGGAGGTATGGTTGTGTTTGGTATAGGTAGTTTTGTGGGTACTATCCTTTTAGGAATTGGTTTGATTGGATGATGAAGGTTTGTTGATTCGACCGGAGATGATTCGGTTGAAGAGATTTCGTGTACAACACGAGCCCTTTTGATGGGTGGTTCTTTGGTGGATAGGTTGTTACTTGGGGTTTTTCTCATGATGAGATGATTTGAAGAGATTGCAAAGGCTGAAAGTTATAATGAGAGTGATGACTATGGAGGTCCTAACAAGGTGGTTTATAAACCAAAAGATTTGGAAAATGCATTTAAGCTCTAAGCCAGTAAGATTCATTGGAATGTGATGATTAGCATGCACAAGAGTCAACTACAGAGGTTGTGCTGTTCTAGGAACTCATTTAAGATGAGATGGAGTGTTTGAGTTAGGAAGATGAGTTGAAATGATTTGTTTTAGTAAGATTTGTCATAGACTGTCATCCAGATCCCACGGTTTCCTTCTCAGAGGGATCCGTCTAGGCTAGTTCTAGGGATCCGGCGTTCAGAAGTTTATGAAAGAGTGGAAATGATGTTTCTAAGATCCTAGACCTACATCACCTTGAGTGTTTCAGTTCTCCTAAGTGTTTTAAATGAAGGGGTGCTTGAGTGTTTGAAGGCAATGAGTGGTGTAGCTAATGATTGTTATTTATGGAAGGATTTGGAACTTTCAACAAGTACCAATGGATGAGCAAGGATGACATTAAAGATGTCAATTGAGGTTAAATGAAACTAAATGATCTTAGAGATCAGGTTGTGTTTTAGGATTGTGTTTTGGAAAATATCCTAATGGTTTTGAGATGGAAAAAAAAACTAGGATTTGATCAACTTTGATCAATTTTGAGGTGAGGTTGATTAATGATCAATATTGTCATAATCGAAGGATTTCTAACCTAGTTGTGAGAGATTAAGTAAAAAGAATAAAGTGTGAGTTTTGGGAGCGGAAGAGTGATGGATTGAAATGGTAGATCTAACAAAGTCTTAGAATGTGATCTATGTGAGTTGGAAAGTGTAGGAAATGTCAACCTATCTTGATAAAGTCTTAATCAATCTTAAGACACTATGTTTAGCTTAGTGTGAGGTGTTCTAAAGGATGTGTTTGACATATAATGCTTGCAATTGCATTTTCTGTTTTGCCGGATCCCACGGTTCCCTAGATGTGGGGATCCGTTTAGTACAATATTTGGGATCCGTCTATCTGCTAGACAGAACCTTTACTAAAGGTATGCAATGATCTTTGACAATGCATTATATTCCAAGTTTTGTTTAAAGGAGTTCTAAAACTAAGATATCAAGTGTAAGATGTTTTATTTCATGAAAGAAATAGGATTACATTGATAAATAATGAGTAGAGTAGAATTGATCCTATTTGAATATTCTAGGTTCCTTGAGTGTCTTCGCTAGGAGGATCATTGTGTGATTGATGGGTATTGGTGGAATCAGGAATGAAGAAAGTCTTCATGAGAGATATGTTTAGCGGTTCCATCATCTTGTTCACAAGTACGTACAACGGACTTTGAAATTGAGGATGGAAGTGCATAACATTGTGATAGAGGCGTGTCAAGAACATTCCATAAGGGATGAGTTTATTCTTGGAGCCTTGAAGATTAGCAATTCGCCTTGCGAAGAAGTAGGCGAGATTGTATGGTTGTTGTGTTAGCAAACAGTACAACATGTAAGCACAACAAGCGGGAAGAATATCTCGATTTCCCCTAAGACTCCAAACATTTTCACGTAGAATGAGAGCAACAGGCTTGTACTCTTCTCGGATATCCCATGTATGGATAATGTTTGGATTGGAGTAATATGGTCGAGGTTTGCATATCATGCGCGTTAAATCTTCCGGAGAGGGTATGTGTGAACAATATTGACTATTTTCTTCACGAAAGTTGAAGAGAGAATCAAGAGACCAATCTTCGGTGAAGGCACATTGTCCATGGTTTGGAATTCGGAGGATGTGAGCAAGATGCCCAAGGCTTAAAGTGAATTTTTGGTTTTTGATATAAAACCAAAGAGATAGAGAGCGATCCTCGTTACGAACGAGTTCGATTTGACGGAAGAATTCCATTATGAACCTTGGACATATCTTCTCGTTGATTTCAAGAAGACATTCTAGTCCTATGGCTCGGAAGGAGGTATTGATACCTTCTTCGAATTGTAGAGAGGTGTCTACAATACGTCCTTCATGGAAGTGACGGTTTTCGAGATTATTGAACCCACGGACATGATTGCCAGGTGTGTTGGGCTCAAGGGAGATGTTCGGGGTGTAGACGCTAGTGAGTGAAAAATCAAACTCGTATTCATGCGTCATAGTTGAACCTATAGAGGTGAAGGGTTAATAGGAGGTGATGTTTATGATCAACCTATAAGAATCTAATGTTTTTACTATATTTTATTAACAATGGTGTTTAACACTTAACTAACTCAAGGTTTTGAAATTCTAGTGGATTATTACTTTTAGAAAGATAGTGGTTTTTAATCTTGCAAGAAAACTGTTTTCCAGTAGGACAGATCCCACGGTTCCTTTTCAAAAGGGATCCGGCTAGTGTAACTTCCGGGATCCGTGGATCTGAAGTAACAGAACCAGTTTTAATAAAAACATAGGTTTTACGGTTATTGTACCACGAAGTATGTTTTATCCTACATTTTCTTTTAGCATGCATACATGACATCTCATGTATCACGAAAGAATATAACACATATAGATCAAAAGAAATGAAACACACATAATAACACAAACATCCTAGATAAAATAGATTATCAATAATATTGCATTTCAATGCTAAGGATGATACAAAGGATTGGGTATATGACCCCCAATATAGATTAACAACACAAAGTAAATGTCTCCGTATGTGAACTTCATCATAGGGAACACAAGTGCGATGAGTGTTAGGGCGATGAGCACGAGTGCGATGTAAACCATGTTGATGACGGATCTTCTTGGTTTAGGAAGAGATGGAATGAGGAGGAAGATGAAGTTTTTGAATGAGAGGGAATTTTTGAAATTGGAAAATTTGAAAAAATGAGGATTGAAAGAGTGGGCGTCGAGTGGGTTTATTAATAGGGAAGGAGGAATTTTTGAAATTTGTGTTTTTGTTTTATTAGAAGAAATAAAACATAAGCTCTATATACTATGACTAAAGACGAGAAAAATAACACGTATGTGAGAAACAGGCTTCCTAACGAAGCTACATGTAAATCATGTGTAAACACAAAAATCTACTCAAATAAAAGCCTAGCAAATAACACTTATATACTAAACAAATATCATTTAGATATAAGTAGAAAGTCATACCTCGAGTGCACTTGGGAATGTCTTTACAAATGACAAATGTCACTTAGACGATTCCTGCTCCTTTGCATCTAAGATACCTTCTTAAGGAAGGTATTCTTGTTACCAAGCAACTCCTAAAGCTTGGTGGGTATGAGCTTTGACTAATCAATATTACAAAGAAGATTAGTGCAATTTAAGTGAAAAGAAAAAAAATGTTGTTATCAAATCAACATCCAAACATATCGTTTTTGAAAAACATGGTGTTTGTTTTTATGAAAAACCTTCTTTGTAGTTTTCAATTAACTATGGATCGTATCAATTTTTTAAAGTACAACATACTTCAAGAAACTTGGTAACGAAGCTCTGATGCCAATTGTGGAAAACTAGAAGGGGGGGTTGAATAGTTTTACCAATTAAAACTTCCTTTTAAACTATTTAGATTGACTTATGTCAATCTATTTGGTTGTGTGTGTTGGATGTTGATAAACAAGCATATAAAGATATGTAATGAAAGAAAAGAGTAAGAGGCACAAAACCACAACACAAGTATTTATAGTGGTTCGGCTACAAGGTCACCTTCCTTGCCCTACTCCACTCCCCGAGTCACCTACTCGAGAGTTCGTAATCACTACACCAAGCTCCTTATGGCGGAGAAGCCTTCACAACGTCGCTTAACCTTTTTCCGGTACAAAGCTAAATACCGAGTTCTTTCACACCAAGGCGAACCACACCTACACAACGTCGCCTACCCTTTATAAGGTACTAGGCTAAGTACCTAGTTCTTTCACACCTTAGGTGAACTACACCTTCACAACGTCGCCTACCCTTTATTAGGTACTAGGCTAAACACCTAGTTCCATTGCAATGGAGGAACCACTACCACACTACACCAACGACTAATCTCAAAGTAGATCTACTCCTTTACAACATCATCAAGGATATCAATATCCTTGGATCCTATACTAGTCTATCTTGTACATCGAAACACACCATATCGAATGTACATCTAAGGCACCTTTCACTAATGCCTTTGACTAGATCTACAAGACACCTTTCACTAATGTCTTGTATCTTCACCTCTAAGCACCTTTCACTAATGCTTCTTTGTCTTGACTTCTAAGCACTTACCACAAGTGCTTATCCTATAGACGTTAGATACCCTTCACTAATATCTTCGTCTTGACACTTGAGACATCTTTCACTAATGTCTTCAACACTACACTTCTTTGAAGAAGAAGAGGGATCATCAACAAGAGGACTTCAGTAGCCTTGATGATGAGGAAGCATGGCAACTCATGGGCTTGAGCTTGCTTGACTTCTAAGGTGGTGATCTAGCCTTTAAGAGGAACCTAAAAGATCACACAAAAACAAAAGAGAAAAGCTACATAGATCTCTTGGATCTGAGGTTAGAGGGTTAGAATACTTGGGGGAAGTATGTGTGTAAAGGGATGAATAGAAAGGAAGAAATGGCTCTCTATTTATAGAGAAAATTCTCTACTGTTTCCCCGGATCCCACGGATCCCTTCCACTTGGGATCCGGCTAGCACAAAGCTAGGGATCCGTGGAACGCTCCTCTTTGCCCATGGGTATTTTTGGTTATGGGTCATGGGTCATGGGTTATGGGTTGATCCATGGTTTTCTATCTAGATACAATGTACCTTAAGGATACATTGAACTTGTGTAAGTGGTATATATAAAACCATGGGTTATGGGTCAAAACCATTTGCTATTTTTTTTATCTATTTAGTATATACTTGCTTTTACCCATTTTAGTATATACTTGTTTTTACCCATTTTAGTATACTTAATATAAGTATGTATTAACCCAATATGTAAACACTAGTTGTTGTACATATGTATCTAACTCATAGAATTACTTAAACTTGTTAAGCCAATATGTAAACACCAGTTGTTGTACATATGTATCTAAAATATAAAATCACTTAATCTTGTTATAGTGTTTTATGTGAAAACGTAAGTGTGTTAGAAAACTATTAGTTCAAACCATTTACGTATTTTATTTGTTTCGTTAATATGATTTTACTTTTGTTATCGACAAAACATTAGAAGATCGTAAAATATAAATAAACGTTTTTACGGCTTATTTGTATTAACATTCTTCTTAATAAATTAAACCTGCACACTTGAAGAAAACAAACGAAACCTTCACGTAAAATCGGCGGTAATAATATATATAAGACTCTACTAAACTAGGATATAATGCTTGTGGAATGGATGTTTACAGAATTTCTGGAAAATTAAGACCTGAAAAATTCCTAAAATTTATAAGTAGTTCAGAAAACGAGAAAAAAGTAATTTGTTGTTTTTATTCCTTCCTGACGCCGTCAGGTTGCGATCCTGACAAAAACAGGTCTGCGATTTTCTGGAAAAAATTCTGGAAAATTTACATCTTTAGAATTTGGAAAAATTTCTGCAAAACATCCATTATGACTCGATACAAGCATTTGACTCGAACAAACACACATATATATCTTTTAATTAATTGAAATTCTCATGTTCACGTTTCTTTTGAAAACGTGTGTAATCCTCCCTACACTTATCCTTTATGTAAAATACCTTTATATGCAATTAAGACGAGGTTAAAAACAAAATAAAGCATTTTTACAAATTTAAACATGAGAATAAGCAATCAATAAAAGATATATGACACTAACAAGCAAACAATTTAACATGGGTTGCCTCCCACGAAGCGCTTTTCTTTATTTATGAGTCTTATAGCTAGACTCGTAGTCGTGCCCTTACGTGACTTAATTATCGTCATCTCCTTCCTCATGACGGTCTCTATTGGGGGATTCCATGTTGTAAGAGTGCCCTATGATGCACCTTTCTAAGAGGTCGTCCTATCCCCAATTGGTTCTATATTTCGGTCCTAAGTTCAAGCAATCCTTATAGAATCCGAAAATCTTAGCCATAACATAATCTACTCCTTTTTCTTTATCCTCATTATTCCTATAATAGACCGACAGTTTAAGTTCCTTTTCATCATTGGAGAGTGATGAAAACTTCTCAATCTTAAACGGCATTTGGTAAGCTACATCATCGGTCTTATCTTTGAATCGCACTATTCCTAATGAGGGATCATAAGTCATCCCGGTGTTTTCTATGAAAGGTTTTCCAAGAATAACGTGGGACAAGCTAGGATCTATGGCCGTGCTAATATCATCTACAATTATGAAGTCCGTTGGAAACGTGAAACTACCTACATAAACGGGCAATCCCTTAATTCTACCAAGAAAATTGCACCTAACTCTAGGATTATCGGGGTATTGCCTAGTTGGGATAGGCTTCTTCATTACCCAATTATAGTATGTGCTAGTCATTATGTTTATTGGTGATTTGCGGTCAATGTAGGCCTTTGCCACGAAAAGGTATCCTATGCAACATGGTATGTTAAGATTCCAAGGGTTCCCAAACTTGATTCTAGGGCTTTTCCTAACATACATGTGACGGAGGTCACGCACTAAGTGAGGGTGGTGAGATAGCTCTTCTTCCATAGGAAATTTATTGAAATAGTCATTGTCTACTTTATCTACTTCCTCGGTTGTTTCATTATCCTCAAGTATATGGTCCTCTTCGTCATTTGTTCTATTAGGTTTCTCTAAGGTGATGGTATTGATGAATTGGACGTGTTTAGCTAACTTACTTGGGTCCTTAATCTCTACACCGGAAGGCTCGGGAGTTGAGATAACATTAACCTTCCTATCACTATTGGTCATGGCTTTCAAGAGGTTATCTATCTTCCTATCCATCTCGGCTTGTTGTTGGTTAAAACGGTCTGAGAGCTTAGCTATTTGAGCTTCTTGGGATGCGACTAGGTGTTGCAACATCCCTTCAATGTTTTGTTGGTTAGGGCCGTGAGATGGGGGGCCATGAGAAATCATTGGAAGTGAATTCTTTGGTTTGCCCCCAATAGAAGTCGGGCTTGCCCTTCCATGCTTCTCGGGTGTCATTGAAATTCCTAGGTCCGGGTGTTGTAGGGAATCTTCCTCCCGTTCCATTAATACGCGAGGATGCGTAGTCAACGGAAGCATGTTCGGGGAATCAAGTGCAAGTGCGCGTATTATGAGGATCACTACACGGCTCACACGAGGAAGAAACTTTGTTCACATGGCGTGAAGACTTAGGATTTTCGTAGGAACTCATTAGGAATTTAACTTGATCTTCAAGTTCGATCATCCTACGGTCGGAAGGTTGTGAGTCAATGGGAGGCAAGGAGATTGCCTTAACGGTTTTGGGCAGCTCACGGGGGTCATTCCAACTTTCGTTGTCATAGAGAGCAAGGTCCTCTATTATACCTCATGATTCTTCCGCGGTGAGATCACTAAGTTTTCCACCGGCCGCTTGGTCAATGGATCGCTTTGTGGGGAAGTTGACATGATCATAAAAGAGTTGGACTTGGAGCCAAAGATCAATGTCATGATGAGGGACTTTATGAAGTAAGTCCTTGAATCGAGTCCATGCTTCGTAGAGAGATTCACCTTGACGTTGTTGGAACATCAAGATGTCATTCCTAACCTTAGTGGTTCTCCCCGGTAGGAAAAATTGAGCAAGGAAGCGAGAGATGAGATCATCCCAACTTAAGATGGAGCCGGCGGGAAGTCGCTCAAGCCAATTACTAGCTTGGTCCCGTAAAGAGAATTGAAAGAGACGCAGATGCGTGGTCTCCCGAGTAGTAGCATCAAGGTCGATGGAATCGACAATTTTAAGGAAATCCTTAAGATGCTGATTAGGATCTTCGGAACGAAGTCCATGGAACGCACATCCGTTTTGCACCAACCGGATGGTGTCGGATCGCAGGGCCGTAGTTTGGGCTTGGTCGGGAAGCTCAATGGTGTTCCTATAGCCTAGGTGGCTTGGTCTCGAGTATTCACCAAGAGTACGGGCTCTTGGCGGGTCATTTGGTGGTAGGTTGATGAATGGTGGTTGGTTATCACCTTCAATGATGAAAAGTGATGGGATTACGAACAAAGGTCACGAAGAAGGGGGATAGACTATGAGAAAGCTAAAAATGAGAAAAATTTACTTGATAGGAATCAAGCAAAGAAACCTAAACGAGGTGGAATACTAAATAGCTATTCTATTCCCCGGCAACGGCGCCAAAAACTTGATAACGCTACACGCGTCGTTCGGGGTCAAAGGAACTTCCTTTTCTTCGAGCAAGTTTTATAACACCCTAGGCAGTGAACCTGATCGTTGTAGTGTAGTATTAGGGTAAGCCAAGGGTATTGATATCATTCTCTAGGGGAATAGGAATGCTTGTGAGAAGTTACTACGCTAAGGTTGGGGTTGAGGAAGATTATTTTTCATCTTTTTATGTTTTTTAGGAATTAGAAAAGGTATGAATCTCGGGGTTTGGATTTGGGAGTTGGTATTTCTACCGATTACTCTACTTATCTAATTATCTAATCTAAGGTGTATGTAGTCTATGTCTAATTATTGTGTGCTCGTATGATGGTTTAAAGATGTGTTTACTTAGGTTTTATTACTCCTTAATTATCTCCTATTCATGGTTGAATTGTCACGTCCTTATTCTTAATCGCGTTGTGTGTCTAAAGTCGTAGGGTATGCGTTTGTCTCTAACTCTTTGAAACTACCAAAGGGTCTCGTCTACAAAATCTCTAGGAATTATAAACTCTAACTCTAAGGTACTCTTTGGATGGTTTAGCCTACAACTACTCTAGGTGTTATAGTATAAGGTTCACAAAGATTAATCAAGCATTAACTAAACAACAAATGACCTATCGCATTACTAGATCATTAACAATTAAGATAAGAGACAACCAATCAATATTTAATAATTAAGTTTCATATTCCCTAAGCAAACACAAAAGTAAATTAGCCGGACATGGAGAACATGCAAGCATACACACAAGTAATTGAAGACATAATTGAATTAATGAAGTAAAACACTTATCTTGATGTAAGATAGGGTTTGGAACCCTAAAATACTGTACAAGACAGCCTTGGTTCGGTTTAGGTTTTTACTCCAAAAGACTACACACTAAAAACTGAGAAATTCGGATTCTATATATAAGATTACATTCGCGACGGCGTCACCCTTTGAATTGTGACGCCGTCGCGTCGCCGTCATTAGGGTTTCGTCTTGGCCACGTTAGTCTTGCGACGGCGTCACCTTATGCTTGTGACGCCGTCCTCTTCAGCCTCTGACGCCATCTGGATCAAATCTAAGTCGTCTGAGTTGCGACGACCTACTGTTTTAAAGCCTGACACCGTCACTTGTAAATAAGCAATTTGGCTACTGTATCGTCACAACATGTGCTCCGACGGCGTCGCAGATTACACCTGACGCCGTCCCCTTGTATTTCAGCAGTCTGAGTGGCTCGATTCTTGACTTTGGCCATTTTCTTCGTATATCCGCGCCTTTTCGTCCAAATAAGTGCCATTCCAGCAATTTGCCTTCGAGAGACCTAAAAAGTGAAAATGAACGATATTAAGTAATAACGGATACAAAAGTGATCAAATAAGGGCTTAAACGACCCCTCAAAAAGGTACATTTTAAAACCTTATCATCAACATGAAACACATTGAAGTTGAAGCTCTGATATGGGACGACATGATGTCATTTCTCAAAAAGCTTGGCTCCAAGATCCCATATATCAGATATACCAAATTGTTGATCCAAAGAGCTCTAGGGTATAATCCTGATATCCCCTTGAGAACCAATGATCCCAACAATCAGGCCATGTTGTATGAGCCTACACTCACAGTCAGATTTAAGGAATCTACAACAAAGAAACAAGGTGCAGTGTTGCCAGATCACCTTCTAACTGAAGCTGTTAAACAACTCCATTCATACAAAAGGTATGTGGTAGCGGTTGATGAAGGCAAAGTAGGTTTTCTTGATGAAAAGTCCTCTGGTACTCCTACTAGAAAAACCAGGAGAGGCAGTGCAGGGAGTGTTACAAGCACTGAGAGTCAGAGAAAGTTTCCTAAGAGGTCACATACTCTCAAAAGGAAAGTTCCCTCTAAGGAAGCCATTCCTATTCCTATTCCCAAGCCTGAACCGCAACAAAAGCTAGTGGATGAAAGCTCTGAGAATACTGAATCAGACGAAGAGGTCTTCTACTCTGAAACTCCAACCGATGACACACAAACAGTAGCAAAACCTCCCAGTCCAAAAGCAGATAAAGGAAAGGGGAAAACTCCTGTGCTTGAGCATGATAAGTAAAGTTCGGAAGAAGAACCATTTGATGAGGAAAGAGAATATCAAAAGAAGTTGAAGAACCTTAGACTCAAATATTTTGTCGATGAATTCATAAAAGATCAAACTCGTGGCCCCGGAGGGTCAAGTGGTGGAACTCAAGCCACACCAGTTTCCGATGCGGTTAATCAACCCGATAAGGGAACTGGTACCACCACCCACGAACAACAACAAAGGCAACTTGAGGATTCCATCAACTATGACATAGAGGAACCAGACACGGAAAAGACTGAGAAAACTCTTGGTGATGATACTAAGACTGATGAATCGGCTAAGTCTGGAAATGATGATGATCTTGATTATGACACTTTTCTTCTAGACAGTCCCGCACGCTCCAAGGAGGAAACTTCTGAGCCACCTAAGGACCCAGAGTCACCTCACGTCTCCTCATCATCAGACTCGTCTTATCACTCTTCACTTCCACCATCCAAAGGAACAACAAGATCCACATCTAAATCTGTGAAGAAACCAACTGACTCTTGGATATCCCGGGCTAAAACCAAGATTGTCAAAGCTGTCAAGCAGGTCAGGAAGAAAGACGTGACCAACAAGAAGTTGAATCAACTAGCTGACAGTATCAATCTTATAAATGACGAGATAGACAAGATGTCAAGTGAAAGGGAGTATATCCAGGAGTTCATGCAACGTGATGTCCAAGGGGAACTGAGCGAAATGATTAGGGGCTATACTCACAAGTTCCTACTCGACACTGTTCCTGGAGTTACAAGGGAGATGTTCACCAGATAGCTCTATCCAAATCTCATGAAATTGGTCAAGCAAACAATGCAATCCACTCCGGTGACAATAACGATCAATCCAATGGAGCCTGCAGTTCTCTCTGATGCAGAGTTGATTTCCAAGCTGGTGCTACAAATGTCTCAACGATCTGCAAGTTTCACCTCTGACGAAAGTAAACTATTTGAGGCACTACTGGAATATCAACTCAAGACTTCATGCAAGGAGCAAGCTAAAAGGCCTAAGCGTCCAAGAGACGATGAAGATAAGGATAATGATAAAGACAACGAGCCTAAACGCCCGAAGAAAACTGGTGAATCATCCTCCATGCCACCTCCACCCCTAAGGACTCCAACTGACACACGATCCCCTTCACATTCTTCTACTGATAAACCTCAGGACTCTGAGTTACCACAATCCACAGAGAAAACCGGTGATTATTTCGAATACACTGGTGGTGACGATGAGGAAGTCCCTGAGCCCCAACAACAACCCACCTCTCCCGCTTCATCAAAGAAACCAACATCCTCATCTAGGCCAAAGAAGAAGAAGAAGTCGCCTAAGGCTGATGTCGTCTCATGGTTAGACGAAGATGACACCGAGTATGACTGGTTCTCTACACTTGTTGATGCTACTCCCGCCCTAACTGATGATCAAGATATGGTAGAAGGTAGTACTTTGGAGCATGCTAAGTTCCTTCAAGAAAAGTTCCGAGTGAAGAAGATGACGAAATCAGAGTTGAGACGCATCAAGAATGAATCCTTTCAACTACTCAAAGACAGCTCGAAAAGTGCTATTGAAGTTGAATATCACCTTGAAAACATAGCACGAGCCATGTCTAACAACATTGATTGGCTCAACCCTGAAGCAAACATTGACTTCACCAGAAGAGACAAGGCTCCATACTACACCGACTGGTCTAGACCTCTACCAACGATTGGCCAACCAGATCAACCTAAGATTCCATTCCGCTACTTCTTCAACAATGACCTGGAATTTCTTCTACACGGTAGCGATGGTTCAAAGAAATACGCTACATCACTTACACTTCCGTTCCCCGGCAGCCATATACTCCAACTGCATAGCCATCGAAGAAAAGGCTACTCACATGTTTTCTAATAGTGTAGAACAGTATGACATTGATGCAATGTATGGGATTCACCATTGGCCGGAATGCCGAAGAATCTACTACAAAAGCTGTCAGGTTCGAAAATCTAAACATGAAGTGCACAGTGATAAAAGGGATCGATGGTGTTAAGCATGTAGCTCTTTCGTCTAAATGGGATTACACCTTCCTCAAGAATATTGTGGTCAAAAGACAAGACGAAAGGGACTATGAATTCTGTGAAGCGGACTTTCAGAACTTGTCTCTCAAAGACATTGAAGATCTGTACCTTGCCAAGGTACAGGGAAGAATGAGACAATTCTCGACTGAAATTCAACGTGAATACATCAAGTCCTTGCTCATCTTCATTAGAAGCATAGTGATACAGGAACGTGTAGAAGATATACAACTTGCTGTTGAATCGTATCAGACACGTGTCAACCTCACCAGACCTCAGCTAGAACTTCCTGACATCAACCATATTCCACAATACACTCTCATCAGCAAACCGTTTAGAGTAGTTTACCGCAGTGAACTACAACGCGACTGCTTGATGGCATGTAGAGATCTTCATAAGTTTGGGGATCACACACTGAAGAAAGTCAGGGACGGCTTGGCTTATAGCTTGAAGGCGATACATGAAGGCATTGGGTCACCAAAGCGATTGAATTCTCAAGAAAGACGGGATGTTAAGAGGATCATCACTCGAATCGATGAAAGGTTGTACAGAAGGGACTAGTTCAGAACTCTGGAGAGCTTCGTAGGTGGTCGTCCTAGGATTACTCTCACAGGCTATCAACGCCCTGTTCGCATTCCTGGAAATATTGCTGGACTTCCTGGTACCCCTTAAACTATTTCATTTTCTATATTGATTTGGATGTGTGATTATTTAATGACAATGGCTTGTGCACACATCATAGTGTACAACCCGTTCTTGTAATGAAAGGACCCTGTGGTACGCTTCAGTGCCACAATCCTTATAAAAGGAGCGAAAACTTCTTACTTTTGAGTAAAATTTATCAAACCTTTCACTTTTAAAAGGTTTTGCTCAAAAGAACAAGTACTTCCCCTTATGATTTTCAAAACCTCAAAAGTTTATATCACTTGTTGAGGGGGAGTATTTGATTAAAAAACTTTGTTCACAAATTGTTCTTCGTGATAATCTTCCCACAAAACTCGAAATGGTCATATTTAATATCAAAACGTTATCAAAAATAACATTTATATGCCATTTTTGAGGGGGAGAAATTTATTGTGATAAGAAATATGTTGATTTGCTATTGAATCTTCGTGTGATAAGACTTAACCCATGAATTGACGAGCTCTGAACTGTCATAAATCGAAAAGATTTGTCTTCCTAGACTTATCCGAGTAGAATGTACCTATTCGAGAAGCTCTTGATAGACATGAACTTTGACGGGTTTGACAACCTTTCGAGGTTTGTCCATACCTTCAAGGTAGTTATTAGAGCTAGTTGTCACCTAAAAGCTGACAATGTAACTCTTTAACTATGCAACGTAACCGTGTCTCGCGGGGGATTGTCTATCTTGAGTCGATCAATTCAAAAGTGCGAGCTCTTCTCTCACCGTGCAGATTTCTGTCTAAACACTTAAGCACGTGTGGAGGGGGAGTATTTCTGCAAAAAGATAAAACTCTCACAGTGGTACAAAATGTTTTTCATTCACAAACACTTTGAGAGATTTTCAAGAAAATGGTTTTATGGCAACATAGGTTAGTCATGGAGTTATAAGGTGACTAAGGTTAGGAATAACCGTCCTATGATCCGCCAGAGCCGGAGGGATCTACCCAAGGACATCACAAATAGTTAGTACTTAGAAGTCCTTAGGTATGATTATAAAAAGGAGAAAATGAGAATCGGAGAAAGAAAGAGTTGAAGAATTAAAAAGAAAAGCAAAGAAAAGGGTGAAAAGAAATAGCCCTCCAGATTATTCAACTTAGGGCAGACACCGGGTTCAATTCATATGCTACTGGTTGTCACTTGATGACACCGGTATTGAAGATTAAAGTCGTCATGGACCCAGTGACGCATGCACTAAACCTTCTTAGCCACTCAAGTTTCTCTCAACAGAAGCTTGTTTCATTCTCACAGGGAACCCTAAGTAAACTATCGGCTTTCTCTTAGAGATTGCTGGTATTGAAGAAGGAGACCCTCTCCATAGTCTCCGCTCAGGAAAACCAAAGTGCACTATTGAGTTTAGAGCCAGGAGATTCATCAAAAGATCTCTTAGGTACACTTGACAAATCATCGCTTGTCGTTCAACAATAAGAACGCAAGTGATATATTATCGTGTCCTTCACAGATCTTAGCAATCTGTCGAGAACATTTATGAGAGGTTCACATATGTGATCCTCAGTGATTGAATGGAAACTCCTGCCAGGGTCAACATCAAACAGCCCTGACAGCAGGTCACTTCGGTAACTCTCCGTGGATTACGCTTAGTGTGTCTCAAACGGTCTACAGTCATGAGGTGATGCTTCGGTGTACCTCAGCGACTCATCTGAACTGTAGGTGTACTTCGGTACATCGCGTTATCTCACTTGTGGGACTCCAGTTCAGGAACAGCCTTTGTAAGAATTAGAGTTGTGTTTTCACACTATGATGTTAACACTCTCGAAGTTTAAACTTGTAAGAGCTGGAATCCACTTATCACTAACCTTTCTTATGTTTTCTTCTTATGGAAGCTCTGGAGCGGACTGATCGTGCAGATTCTTCACATGCTCATACCAACAACATCACTAATGGAAGTTCTCTCAAAAGGCAACACAAATGTCAGAATGATTCTTCGTCAAGTCAAAGAATCTACAAAGTTTAAAGACTAAGAGAACTTCATCAGTACTGAAATCCAACGTCAAAGAGCGTGTGAGCATGTTGGAGAAAGACGTGGAGGAGCAACGAAGCAGACCTGATGCAGACAACAACAACATACTATCACTACCATCACAAAGAACAAAGATCATAGAACAAAGAAAATGATGACGTTAAAGCAAAACTTTTCAAAGGAAACAATTTCTCTACACTGGGGAGATTGTTCGAATCAAGGCAATTCTTCTCACAAGAAAGAAGAATGTCAGAAGACGTCAAAGCTACTATTACATCAGCACCTTCAACGTTTATATTATCAATCACTAACACTTAGGGGGAGATTGTTGGAATCACTCCTAAACTAGATTTCAAGTGTTAGTAATTAATATGTAATAGTTAGCTTAATATGAATTTTATGTTAGTTATCATGCCAAGGCTTATGTACAAAGCCCATGAGCCTTGGCCCAAGCCCATAAGAAGGGAAGGTTGCTAGAAGTGTTGCCCTTGCTCTTTGCCCTATAAATACTCTTGTATAACCCTCACTTGAAGGTTGGTTGTTCAATTCACTCATTCACCTTTACGCATAACTCTTCTATAGTATCATACGTGTGTGTGTGTTATTGTTCATCCGATCACTTCTTCTCTATTTCTTCTATTGATGCTTGTGTTACATATATGGTGACCTAACAGAGTTTCGACCTCAAGTTTTAGATGACAAATCGAGCTCGAACTTGAAATTTAAAGCTCCATCAAGCTCGAGTTTTAATATTCGGTTACCCCTACTTGTAGCTAAAACATCAGTTAATTAACAAGTGATATTTTCTCTTTCATCATCTTCACATTTAATACATGTAAAAATCACATGGTTTTAGATGCATAAGTCATTTCTCGCTTCAAAAGGAAAACTAAAAAGTTTTTGCCAATGACCCTTAAGTTGTGGTTAAAATTTGATTATTGCAGCAATTTATTATAAGATATCAGGACTTTATGTTTTTCAAGATTATATTCATGTTTTTTGAAATTCTCAAATCATCGTATACTATCTGGTGACCAAGTAATGAAATACATGTTGTTAACGAAAAACAATATAAAAATAAATCTTGTTAATGACGGACGTCTATGGCTGTCGTTAACAAAACAAAAAGAGAAATGCTAGATCCATCAAAAGTTTACAAAAGTTTTTCCACACAATGACATGGCAAGTTAATTGGACCAATAATATTGTATAATGCTTTCTCTTTCATCTATCTCTTCTACCATATGCATATGACATATGTATGTATGAATTTTATTTTGTAAAATTTGTGTGAACCTAGCATCTCTCAAACAAAAATAAGGAAGAAAAAAAACATATAAGCAAACACACTCGCCCGCCCTTAATGAGTAATCAACCCCGACCCGCCCCATACCCGAACCCTTAAATGGACATTTCTCCCAAAAATCCATAAACCCCAAACTAATCCTCCTCATCCTCATCACATCATCAATTGTTCGATGTTCCCCATATCATTCTAACGATTCTTGAATCTCAAATAAACAATCTTATTATAGTCTATCACTTTCCCTCATTCCAGTATGAACCACAGGATCAGTTTATTGCCAACATTTTTCACAGGTGAATATATATTTTTTTGCAATGTATTACCTTGTAACCATTTTACAACACTTTATAATATATTATATCGTTTATGTTTCCAGTTTTGCTATATCAAATAGGAAATGCTGCTTCAGTGGTGCTACCTCCTAACAACTGTTATGTTATTGACAATTCTAGCTACATTCATGATTTTGTATCCTACTTATATGTATTTTATTCGATTCGATTTAGTTGCGTCGAAATGTAAGGTAGTGTTTAGTTGTAGAAAATTTTTCGTGTTTTTTTCCGTTTCTAGATTCTTTGAGAAGGGAATGGTTTTTCTTCTCTAGAGCAGTTTAGATGGAGTTATAGTTTTCCCTTTTAAAAAGATGAAAAGATTACCTTGGATTGAGACGGTGTGCGGTGACGGCGAGGATGGAAGGCGGAGATGTTACCGATGGTGATTAGGGTTAGAATGGGATACTTGAATGGTAGTTTGGAAAATCCGTCTTTTTTATGTTAGAGAGAAAAAAGTGGAGAAGGGTGGATTTGGGTTTCCATTTTTCGAGTTAAAATTTGGAGAAAATTGTTGGAAAAAAGTTTGACTAGACGGGTTTTCAGTTTTTCCATTTTCCTATGAAAAAACATTCTGGAAAATGGGATGTTTTTCACCAACTAAACACACCCTAAATAAGCTTTTACCTTGTCATCATCGTATGTAAAAAAGTTTTTTTTTTTTTTTTTTTTTTTTTTTTTTTTTTCTCTCTTCAAGTTTTCTGCTATTGTAAGCGAGTGACTTTCTATAGCAGCATTTTATGAGGTCCGCAATATACCTGCCATAGAAAGGTTACCTAGGTACAATTGTACAAAATTATAAGTGTGTTACAGATAATGGAAAAACCAAACATTTTTACTTACATACAATGATAGATAGGTGAAAGCAAGTTACATTTTGATGTAAGTGAACATAGCATTGTAATAATAAGATCTTTACCGGGGTAGTTAACACGATACCATCTAGTGAAGGCGAAGTTTGTTTTCCTTAAGATATCATGCAGAGTCAATGGCTTGGACATCCTTTCGAGTATGATGGAGTGGTAATGTTTTTTACATCAATGAAACATTTTGGTTGTTGTAGTTTGGATTTTTTTTTTTTTTTTTTTTTTTTTTTTTTTTTTTTTTTGCTTTGATGATATTGGTTTCGTTTTGTTTAGGGTACCGACTATGCAATTCGGTTTTGTAAAGATGTAGAAAGTAGAGCACAACTGGTAAATCATAATTCTTAGTTTTCCAAAAGCTTTATTAATTAGCATGATGGCAACTGTAAACATATGTGCTTACTGCAGGGATATGTTGGTTTTGGCAGATTTGATGGCATCAATTATTTTGTTGCTGGTTCAGGACGTTACGATTTTGTTCAAGTAAGTATTTGAGAATCGATATCATGAGTAAAAAAAACGTGAACAAACTTTGTTCTTTTCTTTGTATGATATAATTACTTTTACGGTCTATATCTCTTACGCCTTATCAGTGAAAACCAGGGTAAGAAAACACGTAACTTATTTTCACATTGAAATAGTCGAAGCAAATTTCTTATCAGTGATTTAGTATTTAGCTAAGATATAAGATTGGTTATATATTTAAATTTTAGACAGTTAATTTTAGTGACGAATTTATGCACCAGGAATTTTATAATGGTGATCTTCAACATTGTGAAACAAGTCATGACAAAAGGGGCCGCACAGCTCAGTTAAACATCATATGTGGCGATTGCCCTAATGCCCGCTGCAAAAGTACGTGAGTTCTTTGAATAATCTATATTCTTTAGTGAGAAAATTGATGCAAAATAGGTATCCTTGATTAGTGCAATTCCATTGATTTTAGACTTGATACCTAGAGCTACTTTAATGAATGATTTAGAGGGTTAATAACTAAGTGGTAGACGAATAGCGCATCAGGTATATGACTATAGGTATGTCTCAAAAATCAGCATACAAAATTGATATGATAGAGTATTAATAAGGTAATTGATGAGGAAAAAGGGTATTTTTACCAAGTCTTATGAGTTGTGAAACTTCCTACATATGAACTTTATTAAGCTATTTGTACTTGTTGGGATTATACATTTTCGTTATGTCAAAACTCAGGTTTCAGCAGTCTGTTTTTACAACATCAACCTTTTTTTAAACATGTATTGAGGTTAGATGATATTCTAGTCGTAGTCGGCCTAGTGGTTATGCCTTACAAAACGAAAGCGTTAAAGGTACTATTGATGCAGTGTCACCCGCACTTACTGTTACGTTTTCCCTAAATAATTTTCAGGTGGACTTGACTGTGTATGCAATGTTACATCTGAGTCAGATTGCAGGTTTTTTTCTAGCAGAAATTCTTGCAACTATATTTGGCATTTTTATAGTGAGTTTTTGTCTCAGCTTGAGTTATTTAGTCTTTTCAATCTTTGAGTGCAGAGTTATTGTTGAACTTGCAATTACATGCGAGAAATCGGGTCAACGCGTGTTTGAAGGATTCACAGTTGGTTTTCATCCGCGGTCATGGGAAGTTGTAAGATACTATGTTATTCTCCCTTAGTTTACTATTATTTCGGAAATTACATTGACGAAATACAATCGTTTCATTGACTCACTTTCCAACATTATTAGGTTTATAATGGCATGACTCAATACGGTTATGAAAAGGCTTACAAAGACTACAGGTCCCCGACTCTATTTACTTTACATATTATATGGTTGAAGGTTCAATAGTATTCATATTACTGTTACATTGTTTATTGCAGTTTTGATACGGATCAGAGTCAAGTATCCCTTTATATGACTGCAATTGCTTCCGTTTCCAAATTAGTACAAAAACCTACTGTTACGGTAAAGTTATATATCCCTTGATAGAAACTTTCTTTTGTTTCTAGTGATCGGATTCCGTTTACAATGTGGTTTTTATATTTATAGGTTTCTCCTGAGACCGGTTTGGAGGTTACTTTGTCTGGCTCAGGAGCAAATGGGAGTCCACCTACAACTTTGTCTCCAACTTTGTTAGATATCAACTGGAGATGTATGTAACTCTGTTTCTGTTTTATAGAATTTGCAAATTGGGCGAGTTGAGTCGGTTGGGTAACAAGTCAAAATGGCTAATTTTGGTCAGGGTCAAGTCGGGTTAGGTTGAACTGGTTCTGTTAAAAGAATAAAAAGATTAAAACAAACAATTGGTGTTTTAAATATGATTTTTAGAAATTCTACGAATTTCACTAAGAATCAAGATTTATTACACATGTGATTTAGGAGGTCTTCTACTAAAAATACATTTTGGGTGACTTTCAACTTGTTCCCTTGTCAGCTATACTTCAATTTTTCCTGCTTGACCCATTAAAAGATAAGAGATACTCAAAGAACCTATTAATAAGTACATGGGTTGAATTTGACACATCTACTATAATCTTCTGTCTCTACATCTTCCACAACTTGATTTTTTAAATCGCATTGCATAATTGCAGGTGAAACAACAAGTGATAGTCCATATGAGGTCCAGTTAACTATCCCAGTGGAGGGTTATGATCCCATTCAGTTTAGTCTTACAAAAATGTGCGGTAATACTCACTTTCTAATGTTACTCCTTTTTGAGATATGGGTCCACTTTTGTTTTTTGCTCACGAGGACTTGATCTAAATCTCTGATGCAGTTTTAATTTTTTTGCAGAATATAAGCAAAGTGAAGCAGGAAATTCAAGTAAAGGATGGGCTCTATTTGGAATTTTTTCCTGCGTGTACGTGAAATTAGTTATCTTTATTTGCACAACTCTTATATCATTAATAAGTCCTAAAACTTTAAAATGGTGGCTGGTGCATATTCTTGCTGTTCTATATAATTATTTGCAAGGATAAACAATATTTATAATAAAGTGTCATGGAGCAGATTCTTGGTCATTTCGACATTGTTGTGCTGTGGTGGTTTTGTTTACAAAACTCAAGTACAAAAACAGGTTAGGCTGCGTTAATTCCTCTTTTTCTAAAACTGTTTTGTTATAGCTCGTGTATGTTTTCTCATGGAAAAAAAATGAATCATTGTTGATGAATGCAGCATGGGATTGATGCACTTCCGGGCATGACCATTTTATCTGCATGTTTGGAGACAGTAAGTGGTTTTTTAATTTAAGGCTCAGTGTGAAACATACGTCTCCTGCATATGAGGTCCCCTGCATATGAGATAAAGACAGAATGTGACAGAGCCTAAACTATTTTTAAATCTCTAAGTTTGTTCATCAGGCACAAAAAATAGCAAATCTAAAAGCACATTTGGCAATTATATCTGATGATGTATAATCGAAGTTATTGATTAGAGTACTTTTATTCTCTATATATGTTTGTAAATTCATATATACAATACTTATACTGATATACATGTTGGGGTGAGTTCATTAAAGAGCACCAAAGAACTTGAGACCCGTGGAACCACTCTCGGCCCCTAGATTAGAAAATGTATGGTCCATATTGATTTGAATCACATGCGATTTGATTATTTATGCAATAACACATTTAATGAAATTTTACTAATTTTAATTACATGCGATTTAAACATTATAGCGCAATCACATGTGATTTAAATTACCTCAAGTTTTTTAGTGGTCTCAAATATACATGTACGTGTAAATGTATATGTTTATAATACTTTTTGGCAAAAACCAATGCAGGTGAGTGGTGTTGGAGGAGGGTCAGGCTACATGAGACCAGATGACTTAAATAATGCTTATGCAAGTCAAGCATCATGGACACGTGAGCCTGCTTCGACTCCAGGGTCTTCAAGGACCAGTGAGAGAAGATACGGGACCTAATTACCCCTACTCATCATTCAATGGCTTCTAGTGTTCTGTGGTTAACTCGAAGAGGGAATGGATCCTAGATCTTCTGAGTAACAAAGTAAAATGGGGCATCTAGATGTTGTATGGTCCGGTGCAAGGCATTTCTTTTTTCCTATTATGCCCTCAAAGCATGTTCAAGTGTTTCCCACATGAGTTTTTTTTAGGTATACATCTTTCTTGATTGTTTGGGTGTTACAAAGTTACAAAACTATTCTAGAATGCTTACTAATTGAATACAGTTATATGTAATATGTTAAGTGTTAACCTAGGAGTTCAATATTTGATCCAGAGCAGTAGCTGTACACTTCTAGAAAAGAGCCACGTTACCCCCCAAACAGTGGGAAGAGATATTGTGTTGCCATGAGGATTGGCTGGGACAGGTAAGTAGGAAAGGTTAGGTAGAGGGGTAGGAAAGGTTAAGTAGAGGAATGGGAGACTCTGGAAGAGAGATATTGTGCTGCTATGAGGTTAATACAAATAAAAAATGAATAAATGTCTCAATTGAGAAGCCATATCATGATTGTGAGAGGCCGTACGAGGTTCTAGCATTTCGTTTTAGTTTTTAATAAAACGAAATGCGTGGCTATCTATTTTAATAAACCGAGCGCTCGTTTTGTAAAGAGAAATTTAGGGAAATGAATTTAGGGAAATGAAATGTAATAAATATTAAAAATTCAGAGAATAGAAATCATTAAAAAATTATGATGAATTCAATTGTTTGATAACATCATAGATTTGCTCAAGAAATAAACATTAATTTTTTTAACCATTTTTTTAATAACTACACTAAACACATAATAATTTTGTCTGAACCAATTAAGACACAAAAATGCCCAAACCAATCACACCTCATATACATTTCCTGCAATCTCTGTACACGATTACGACACTCTGTTTAATAAAGTTTAATAAGAAACCACATGTAATCTTGAAAACATAAACTTGGGTGAAGATAATTCAACTTAGTAATATGATAAAAACATCAGTGTTCATAATTTCAATAGCTAGAATTTACAAAATTGAAATATTTTGTTGAAGAACATAAAGATACACACAAAAAAAGAAGACAATAGATCGATTTTACACTAATCGAGTGCCACGTGACGCATGGCTGAACAATAGGGCGGTTGGGACAAGAGGAAAAAAAAAACAAAATCGAAAAAAAAAATGAACTGAGAAAGAATCAAGGAACCATATTGTGATTTGGGTTGGAGAAGGTTCGAGGATGTATAAGATGTGTGAAAAATGTGAGTGCCACGTGATCTTGTTGATATATACCGTTTTGTTTTGAGAGTTGATATTGACATCAAATAAATTAATGGGCGCCACAAAATATAATATGCATTAAGGGTATAATATTTTGGTGTCTCCATCAATTTATTTGGTGTTAGAAGTGAGATCCCTCACATTCATGCATTATTTAAAAAACGTATAAGACGATCTCAACCATCCATCCACCTTTCATCAAATGGCTGAGATTAGGGGTGGCAATCGGGTCGGGTTCGGGTTGGCGGGTTCGGGTTGTCAAGTTGGCGGGTCAGAAAGTCTCAATCCAAACCTGAACCATTTAAATTATCGGGTCAGCTATGTCAACCCTAACCTGTTTAGACATAACCCAAACCTAACCCATTTAACCTGTATATATACTTGGGTTGGCAGGTTAAATATGTTACACATGTTGAATATGTTAAACGGGTTGAGTCGGTTCAACGGGTTTCGGGTTGACCCATTTAACCCTTTTTTTATATACAAAAGTTGGCACATTACACGAGTTAAACAGGTTGTCGGGTCTACCCGTTTAACACATTTAACCCGCATAATAAAATATAAATAATTTTGAGTTTATGAAAAAAAATCTTAAACGGATTGGCGGGTCGACCCGCTTATTTTATTCCTAACCCGAACCTGACCTGTTTAATAAACAGGTTAGATAGGTCGACCCAAACCTGACCCATAATTTATTTAGCACAACCCGAACATGTGATTTAGAATGAATCACATGGGATTTAGAATGAATCACATGGGATTATGAATCACTTGAGATTCAGTTTTAGTTGTGTAATGTTATGAGAAAAGTGTAAATCACATGATTTTAATTATCTTAGTTATCTAAAGGTATTCATTGTGAATCCCATGGGATTCAGTTTTAGTTGTGTAATGTTATGATAAAAGTGTAAATCATATGATTTTAGTTATCTTAATCCCAATGGATTCTATATGAAATCCCATGGGATTCAACATGAAATCTAAAGGTATTCATTGTGAATCCTATGGGATTCACAGTGAATCCCATGGGATTCTGAATGAATCACATGGGATTCAGTTTTAGTTGTGTAATGTTATGAGAAAAGTGTAAATCACATGATTTTAGTTATCTTAATCCCTTGAGATTCTGCTTTTTATATGCAGATTCTATGGGATCACCAAGACCAACTTTATATGAACACACTGAGACACCGGGTGGATCGATATATTGGGAGCCTCATGTAGAAGGAATTCCTGTACCAAAAGAGGGGAGATACTATGACACTATAGAGGAAGTTATAGATATGTATAGTACCTACGCTGAAGCGGGAGGTTTTCAAATTAAAAAGCAGGACAACGATTAACAAAATCTGGAATTGTACAACACAAATACATCATGTGTAACAAAGAAGGAGCTCCAAGACATATTAATGTAGACACTTTGGATCCTAAACACAGTGACAAACAAAATAGAAATACAACTCTGCATGTAACAAGTTGTAAAGCTCGAATAATGTTAGAATTGGATATCGTTTCTGGAAAATACAAGATAATTCAGTTTATTGCTAAACACAACCATATGCTTATACCAAAAGAGTATAAACATTTTACAAAAAAGCAAAGAAAATTGACACGAGCAGAAAAAATGTTTGTTGTCAAAGCGGCAAAAAACAAGATTGGTGCAACACGGGCTCACAACTTGTTAACGAGTATGAAAGGTGGGTATGAATATGTTCATGGGACATCTGATGATTTTAAGAATCATCAGCGGGATATTAATATGTTCATAGGCAAAAGTGACGCACAAATGCTTATAAATAAAATGGAAAATAGAAAGACGTATGTGCCAAACTTTACATTTCAGTATAAGGTAGAAGATAGTGAGTTAGTGGCAATGTTTTGGGCTGATGAAGTTGCAAAATGCAATTATAAGGATTTTGGAGACATAGTATCTTTTGATGCAACATTCAGGAGTAATAAGCAAGTATTTTTTTAATATAATTTATATTGTTGAAAAATCACATAGGATTCTGTTATAAATCCCATGGGATTCATAATAAATCACATGGGATTATGTATGTAATCACATGAGATTATACAAACTAGATCACATAGGTAATCTGTATGGATCACATGGGATCATTGAGAATCCCATGGGATTCATCTCTGAATCTCATGGGATTCATCTATGAATCCAATGTGATTTACATGTGTATATCATGTTATTTATTATGAAAATAAGCTTCTAAAACTCTATTTATCAAAAACAGATTTGTAAAGAAATATAAAATGAAACTGATATCAAGAAGCGTTTAAACAAGACCGTTTGGAATATGTGCATGGAACCGTTGGAATTTGAAGAAAATGGGCTAAGTTGATTGAAGATTTTGGTTTGAAAACCACAAATGGATAACCAAAATGTTTAAACTACGAGAAATGTGGATTCTAGCTTATTTTATCGACTCGCCTTTGTTTGGATTGATGAGAACCACATCAAGGTTTGAGAGTGAAAACTCGTTCTTTAAAAGTTTCACAAGCCCAGAAGAAACGCTAGTTAGTTCCATGATGTCCTATGAATCAACAATGGAAAGACAACGTTATAGGAAAGAACATTTAGACTTTAAAACACTAGACGCGGCTCCAAAATGTGAAACAAAGTTAGCAACTGAATGTCATGCGGCAAGAGTGTATATTAGGACAATATTTTTTCTTGTTCAAACGGAAATAAATGAAGCATGCTGGACTTGTACGATACAAGATTTAAAAATAGAAGAAGGTTGTGAGATTGTCATGGTTAGAGAAAAAAATGCGGCAGCTTATAGAAACCTTAATACGAAACTTGCAAAAGAACAAGCAGAGGAAGGCGGAAAAGTAGCAGCAGAAAAATTTGTAGACTATAAGGTATGTTACTTGTTGGTATAAACTACTATAATATCACACGGGATTAATCAAATAATCCCATGGGATTCATAATGAATCCCATGGGATTCATAATGAATCCCATGGGATTCATAGTGAATCCCATGGGATTCATATATGAATCATATGGGATTCATATATGAATCCTCATGGGATTCACTGTGAATCCTCATGGGATTCACTGTGAATCCCATGGGATCCCTTATGAATCCCATGGGATTATTTATGAATCCCATGGGATTATTTATGAATCCCATGGGATTGTCTAATGGGATTGCCTAATAATCCTTGTGTTTTGAAAAGGTACTGCATAATATAGAAGATGGGTCGGTGGTATGTAGTTGCAGACATTTTGTACGATTCGGTTTTATATGCCGACACATATTTTGTGTTTTCAAGAATCGTGATATTAACGTCATTCCAAAACAATATATTTTGAGGCGTTGGACAAGGGATATAATACCACCTGAATTGAGAAGGATAAGAAACAGATATGTGGAAATAAATGAAGAAATTGAAAGATTTACAAATGAGGCAACGTTTTCGGTGGATGAATGTTTGTTTCGGTTGATTTGAATTAATTACAGTACGCTTATAGCTAATACTAGAATCAAAACGAATCAAATTGTTCAACTTAAACTTATTATTCCTAATGTGGTCTTCTACTTTCTTCACTTGATCACTTTTAGCTCGCGAGGTCCTATCTTGCTTTGTATTGCGTTTAGGCTTTGACCCGCTAGCTTGGGTGTCACTGCTTACTCTTGTAGAAGTAACGACGGGAATATTAGTTTGTTTCACTACTTTTTGCATTTCTGGCCTAGTAGTGCTGGGCTCTAAGACTTTCGGCCTTTCGGGGGTACATCAAAGGTAACATGCTTGACCTTAGGCATGTAAGTGGGTGCAACAAGTCTATCTCGCTTATTATCACTTTTAGGATAAGTGCCTATGACATATTCTAACATTTATTGAGATTGTTCAGTGTAAATGCAAGCATCGGCAAAATCACTATCTAGAGGCTTCTCTATTCTAGCATCTTCAACTATCTCACGAACAATATCTAGGCCATCCTTAAGGCGAGTGAGATAAGATTGACACACAGTCCAATTATTCCTAAGAGGAGGGGGAATATACTTAACATTAATAGCAAACTTCTTGCAAGCAGACACCTTTGGTACAACATTATCACAACTAGTGATTGAAATTTTCCCTTTTACCTGAGTCTTTAGGTTCTCATTTTCTTTAAGCAAAGAAGTTATCTTTTCATTGTTCTTGTCACGAGTGACCTTAATTGATTCATATAACTCTTTGAAATGCAATTTAACTTTAGCATTTTCAGCTTGAAAATCATCATTTTCTTGTTGCAATTCATTGATGATATTTTGAAGTTGGAAATTCTGAGACTCTAAAGGCGGTGGTATATGGGAGCCAACCACTTCACTCCTATTTCTCTTCAATTGGGAAATTTGAGCTTTCAACTTTCGGATCGTGTTGCAGTGAGCTTGAATCCGTTCATCACGTGTGCTTATTTCAAAATATGCATCAAATTCAGGAGCATCCAAAGATGTCTTGGCATTTGAGTTTTTGATTCTTTCTTCTAGATGTTGATATTTTAATTGCAAATCAAGATAATCAACCTCTAATTTAGAAAAATGGCTTATCATGTTATCATGATCATCTTTTTGGATTTTTTCTTGCAATTTTGAATTCTTGGTTTCAAGCTCATTGATACGATCTTGGGAAACTTTATCTGGTACAAGGCTAGATACCGAGTTCCATTACAAAGGAGGAACTACTACCCAACACTACACAACACCTATCCCAAAGGAGATCCACTCCTTATTACAGCATCAACAAGGATATAAATATCCTTTGACCCAAACTAATCTATCTTGTACATCGATGCACCATATCGAATGTACACCCTAGGCACCTTTCACTAATGCCTTTGACACGACACCGAGGCACTGATAAGGTTTTAAAAAGTACCTTTTTGAGGGGTCATTTAAGCCCTTATTCGATCACTTTTGTATCCGTTATTGCTTAATATCGTTCCTTTTCACTTTTTAGGTCTCTTGAAGGCAAAATGCTGGAATGATGCTTATTTGGACGAAAAGGCGCGAATATACGAAGAAAATGGCCAAAGTCAGAATCGAGACACTCAAAGCTGCTGAAACATAAGGCGACGGCGTCACTGCATATCTGCGACGCCGTCGGGAAGGAATTTTGCGACGGCTCAGAAGAAAAATTGCATGTTTTCAAGGGACGACGTCAGGTTCTAAAGGAATAGGCCGTCGCTACTCAGACGGCCTAGATGCAGCCAAGACGGCGTCAGAGCTGAAGGGGACGGCGTCACAGTCATAAGGTGACGCCGTCGCAAGGTTTACGTGGCCAAGACGAAACCCTAATGACGGCGACACGACTGCGTCACGAAACATAAGGTGACGCCGTCGCAGATGTAATCTTATATATAGAATCCGAATTTTTCAGTTTTTGGTGTGTAGTCTTTTGGAGTAAAAACCTAAAACCGAACCAAGGCTTTCTTGTGCAGTATTTTAGGGTTCTAAACCCTATTATACATCAAGATAAGTATTTACTTCATTAATTTAATTATGTCTTTGATTATTTGTGTGTATGCTTGCATGTTCTCCATGTCCGGCTAATTTATTTGTGTGTTTGCTTAGGGAATATGAAACTTAATTATTGAATATTGATTGGTTGATACTTATCTTAGTTGACTAATGATCTAGAGTGCGCTAGATTATTCGTTGTGTACTTAATGCTTGACATTTCTTTGTGAACTTTAGAATATAATTATCTAGGTAATTGTAGGATAAAGTATTCAAGGACAACCGTAGAGTAGGCGTCTATAAATCACTAGAGGATTTGTAAACAAGACCCTTTGGTAATTTCAAAGAGTTAGGGAAATAAGCACGCCCTATAGCCTTAGAATCACAACGCAACTAAGAATAAGGACGTGACAAATCAACCATCAATAGGAGATAATTAAGGAGTAGTAAAACCTAAGTAAACACATCTTTAAACTATCATACGAGTACACATCAATTAGACATAGACTATCACAACCTTAGCTTAGATAATTAGATAATAGTAGAGTAATCGGTAGAAATACCAACCCCTCAAATCCAATACCCGAGATTCGTACCTTTTCATTTTCTAAAAAAACATAAAAAGATAAAAAAATAATCTTCCTCAACCTCAACCTTAGCGTAGTAACTACTCACTAGCATTCCTATTCCCCTAGATAACGATATCAATACCCGTGGCTTACCCTAATTACTACACTACAACGATTAGGTTCACTGCCTAGGGTGTTATAAAACTTGCTCGAAGAAAAGGAAGTTTCCTTGACCCCGAACGACGCGTGTAGCGTTATCAGGCACCCTTCACTAATTCCTTCAACACGGACTTTTGGCACCCTTTACTAATGCCTTTGACACGGATCTTCGGCACCTTTCACTAATGCCTTCGACTTGATCCTTTGGACATCTTTCACCTATGTCTTCAACACAACACTTCTAATGAGAAAGGAAAGAACTATCAACAAGATAACATTAGTAGTCTTGATGATGACGAAGCTTGGCAACCCATGGACTTGATCTTGCTTGACTTCAAGAGGTGGTGATCTCGCCTTTAAGAGGAACCTAGAGAATCACACAAACGCAAAACTACATAGAAAGATCCTTTGGATCTGAGGTTAGAGAGTTTACAACACTAAGAGAGAATGTGTGTGAAAAGGGGTGAGTTACAATGAAGAAATGACTCACTATTTATAGACAAAAATTCACTACTGTTCCCCGGATCCCACAGATCCCTTACATGAGGGATCCGTCCAGTGTAAACCTGAGGATCCGTAGGACGCTCCCCCTAAATGGGTTATGGGTCATGGATCATGGGTCATGGGTTATGGACTTTGGATCATGGGTATCCAAATAGATACAATGTATCTAGAAGATGCAATGCATCTAGTCAATGGGTCATGGGTTAGCTCCATGGGTTATGGATAATACCCATTATGACTTCATGCATGATGTCATGCAATGGGTCATGGATCATGCTCCATGGGTATGGGTCATGGACTTTGGGTTTTACCCAACTATATTCAATGTATCTAGTTAATGGGTCAAGTACTTAGATTCTTACCCATTACAATACATACTAAGTATGTATATATATACCCATTATGTAAACACTAGTTGTTATATATATGCATTACTATAACATGAAAACACTATTACTTGTTTAGTGTTTTATATGAAAACGTAAGTGTGTTAGTAAACTATTGGCTCAAACCATTTACGTATTTTATTTGTTTCGTTAAAATGATTTTACGTTTGTTATCGACAAAACATTAGAAGATCATAAAATATAAATAAACGTTTTTACGGCTTATTTGTATTAACACAGTGTATCATTGAAGATGAGGATTTTATCAAGAGATCGAGGTCTACTCATATATCATCAGGTATGAGTTCATAGTCACGTGGTTAGTACAAGACATAAGACGCAAGTTTGGGATGTTCTACTTCAGCATCAAGTTGGTAATACTTAGTTTTCTTCATTAGTGATCATTACATAGAGCCTATAGATTTGAAGAATCAAGAAGATGGTTAACATATGGGTTTCAGGGGAAGCTTATTGATTAAACTTTTAACCATCCACATGCATCACTTGAGGGGAAGTGTTATTCAAGTTGCATATCTATAGAAGTCCCCTATTCGATAATAACAAAAAAGGGAAGAAGATTTGATGTTTTGCAGCTTGAAGATCCTTGATGGTGTAAGGGGAAGTTCATTTATCTTTCATCATATTAACTTCAGGGGAAGTTTGTGCTTATTGGTTTTGTCATTATCAACTAGGGGAAGATTGTTGGGAATTATATTTGAGTTGATATGACAAAATACGTGAAAGATAAAGGACTATTGAAGACAAAGAAAGACAAGGGACTTACTTGTTAAAGAAGTATTTATTATTTAGTCCCTAGTAGTATTTGTAACCCTAGACTCTCTAGTTTATAAAGAGAGGCAGGGATTTAGGGTTTAAGTGTGTCAAGATGTGAACACCAAATAGTGTGTGTGTGTTCCTAGGCGTATGTTCTTGTAAACGCCTAGGTTAGTATCATAGTGTTTAGTAGTAGAGATGATGGCGAGGAACTTTGAATAATAGCAATGACGTTTCTTTAATCCGCTGTGCATGTTATCTATCATTGTTATTGTTATCCCTAGAGGCTCATAAACGATCTTTTACAATCTGGCAATCAAATTCTCATTAAGGATGTGAATATTATTTCTCTCAATCTCATAGCTTTTAAGCTCATATGCATTATTTCTTGCCTCGTTTATCCTTTTCATTTCTTTAACTTCAGTATCTAAGGCCTTTTGAATACCCTCGAATTGTTCTTTCAATTGTTTAAAGAATGGAATAACCTCAATAAGATAACACTATTTTGTTTGCTCAAAACCCCTTTTCCCTTGAGTTATACCCGTTGGTGTGATTCTCTTCTTACATGTTTTATCAAAATCAGCAAATAGGTGATAAATTACGTATATTCTAATTAAGGTTTTGCAGTGTGTAGGAATATTTCTAGGCACTAAAAGTATCGGTGTATTGGGAGGATACACCGAAGCCGCGGGTATTTTCCTAAGGGGAGGATTATTTTCAACAATTTCTTCGGCCTTTCTCTTATCAATATCTAACTTCCAAAACACTTGTTCATGGGTTAATTGAGTTTGAGGTTTGAATGTGGCTAAGAAGGAATCCTTAGTATAGTTGGGAGTTTTGAAATATAATCTTTTCTCAACCATTTTAGGTTCATTCATTTTCTTACCCATTATCTCTCTAGAGGTATTTTCTAACTCTATGTCATCTTCTGTTATTTGTACACAAGTTGACTTTTGTTTGGGCTTAAGAATCTCACTACATAAATCACTTCTTGAGCCTTTTTGGCTTTCTTAAGGTACACAGGATTTGAGTCTTCTACAAGGTTTTCACTGTGTTTATCACTTAATACTATGTGATTTGTAATCATGTGAGCAGTCTGAATGGTGTTGCCTTGTACGTCAACTTGTTTTCAAGTTTGTTCTTTAAAGTTTTAAGGTTGGAAAAATCATTTAGGAGTTTAGATTCCTTTTCTTTGAATTCCTGTTTAAGCGTTTTTATATTTTCTTGGATTTCTTGTTTTTGCTTAACAGTTTGATTAAGTTTCTCTTGTAAGGAATTTAACTCTTGTTTTAACGTTTCTTCCCTTAAATTACATTTAGTGATTAGTGTACGCATTTGTCAATCCATTTCCTGCTCACGTGTGGTAAGCTCAAATTTAGCACTCTCTTCATAGATGGCAACTTGATCCTTATATATATTTAGCTTAGTTGTCAGGGAGTCATCAGGCACATATTTAGTGTATTTATTACACACATATTCATCATTAATGGCAGAAGATGCACCACTTGGTACAACAAGACTTTCCTCGTGCTTCACATATTGCTCATATGGGATAACATTGCTATTTCCCATATTTACAATATCTGACTCAACGACTTCTGTTGGTTGTACTTTGTTGGGAATCTTTTGCTCATCAACCATATCATATAGCTTTAGTACCTCTGATATGACTGAAGCATTGGAGGGACCATCTTGTTGAGGTGATGAAACCATGGGAGAAATATTAGCCATGAAAATAGTTTGTTCCGTTGGTTCATCATCAACATCAGAGCCGAAGGCATCACAGGCTGCAACCTGGAAGATGTTGGGATAATTCTGTGCCAAATCATACACTGGTTGTTCATCCACGTCAGCATCGAACATGTTGGCATTCCCCTCAGTAAGAAACAACTCTTCCTCATCCAACACAGCTCCACTATCTTGTGCCTGCATCAACAACATCTTATCCCTGAAGTACTCAGCATTTTGTGGACGCTTAGGTTGAGTGCAGTTCCTAGCAATATGTCCCACACCACCACAGTTGTAACACTTAATCGGTTTGCCTTGACCTTGAGCCACTATCCCTCCTCTGTTCTGAGCCCCCACATAACCAGCTGCAACATTCCCCCGTGCAACATTCCTTGGATTCACATTTTGTCTTCCTTGCACATTCTGTACCACAACCCTTCCATATTCCACTGTAGCTTGATTGTGTGGGTTAGATGAGGTCCTAAGTTGGTTGTTAGTTTAGGGAAGTGAGGTTCTGTATTGTTGAACCAATAGAGCAACTTGGTTCGAGAGGTTTTCAATCAACATGTCTGTTGGGGTATATCCTGAGTCTGGTATAGTAACGTGATTATGATTCTGGGAAGATGGTAAGTACTGTGATGTTTGAGTGTTTAGCTTCACATTAGAAACAAATGCAACTTAGTCATTTGTTGTGCTTGTCGTTGTAGTTGGATTGAGTTTTTCCATGATCAAACGGTCATATGTAGCATGCTTCTCATGTTGAAGTAAGTAAGCGTACAACAACTCATAGTTCGTATTTCTCAATCCTTTGTTCAGCTTCACTGCGGTAACAAACCTGTTCCACTCAGGGTTTATGTTGTTTACGAACTTGGAATTGAGTTGGATATTTGGCATAGTCATCTTAATATTCCTCATATCATTCACAAGTTTGTGAAACCTCACATAGTACTTAGTAATACTCTCCCCTGGATTCATCTTGAAGTTCTCAAAGTCATCGTACAGCTGTGACTCTCGATCTTCCTTTGTCAGTTCTGAGCCAGAAAGAAGCATTTTGACATTGTCCCACACTGCTTTGGCCTGGGTGTTGTGATTTATCAGCTTGTAGATGTCCTTGGGTAGACCTTGAAGGATGATGTTGGAAGCTCTGATGTCAGCATCATATCTTTTCTTCTCCTTATCATTGATATCATCATAAGTCCTTGGTCTATCCATTCCCAGAGTGATACGTCCATCTTCACCAATTGCCAGTTCATCTCTGGTAGTGCCCATCTGGTACGGACCTTCGTCAATTGATTGAATGATGTTAAGACCATTCTCTTTGCCTAAGCAGTACAATCGGATTCTCTGAGCCCAAGATTCATAATCTGTTCTATCCAGCATAGGAGGGCGGGTATCGGACCCAACAACTTGAACATCGTCAAAAAAGTAGACATGATGTCTAAATGAACAGGATTTTATTACTCTTTGATTAAAACCGAGAAATCGAATCTTTCGCGGGATTTTACAAAAATCAAGAGAAAACCGTAGAACCCAAACCGCAAGTATCAAATCTCAAGAGACAAAGCGCAACTTTCAAGTCGCAACACATAAACCGCACCGCAAGAGACAAATCTCAAAGGCTTCAAGTCGCAACACTGATAAACCGCAAGTGACAAGTCGCAAGAGTCTTCAAACGGCAATAAGACAAGTCGCAAGTTGGACAAAATGCAAGTCTCAAATCTCAAGAGTTTCAAACCGCAACATGTGACAAATCGCAAGTGTCAAATCACAAAGACAAAACACAGGAATAACAAACCGCAATGCACAAATCGCAATAGTCTTCAAACCGTAAAGGGACAAACCGCAACGTGTCAAGTCGCAGAGACAAATTGCAGGACAAGATGACAAATCGTAGGTCACTGTCAATCAGGTACAAGTGTCACTATCGTCCTTTTTGTCCTTTTAGCCAACTGACAAAACGTAAGTATTGTCCTTATCAAACAAATCGCAACAAGATAATATTATAAAAATCAAACCGCAACACCAAACACGTCAAACCGCAAAAAAACAGCCAAGTCGCAACTCAATATAACCAACTCGCAAGCAAGATTGTACCAAACCGCAACCAAGAACCTAACAAATCGCAACTCAGAAGACATAAACTGTAATAAAGAACTTGAACTTAAACTCACGTATACAATCAAAACCAACCACAAACGAGTTGAGACAAGCTTCCCAAACACAAAACTAAGCTATTATGATAAACCTAAACACGAAAGTACAACCAAATAGCAAACTTAACCACTAAACAAGATCAAACTAGTGAAAAAACTTTCTAAACCATTCGACCCATACAACCTCAATATCCAATCTAGAATTCAAGCACACACGAAGTAGATGATCAAACCATGGCTCTTGATACCAATTGTAAGAGATTGGATATCATAAACACACAAACACACAATATATGGATCGAATGTAAAAAGTGTTTAAAGAGAGAAAGTAGAGAGAATGGGAACTTCTAGAGAGAGAAAGTGAAAATATATTATGAAGCTCCAACCCTCTACCTTGGGAGGTAGAGGGTATTTATAGTTTTTACAAAATACGCCTCATATGGGCTGTGGATCAGGTATACAGTGGGTAAATACCCGTCCGTCCTCCACGGTGTTACTTAACTAAATAGTTACTAATGACTAAACGTCTAAGACTACGAACTTCTAATGTTAACAAATACACGAGGTGACCGAGTCACTAAGTTGACTTTTCATCCATAGTACATTTGCACAACAGCCTGAAAAAGCTACATATTTAGCTTCTTCTGATGATATACCCATTGACTGTTGTTTCTTAGTGCTCCAACACACTAATTTTCCTCCAAGGAATTGGTAAGAGCCTGAGGTGCTTTTTCTATCCATGTTACAGCCTGCATAGTCTGAGTCCGAGTATCATTTGAGGTCAAAGCATGAACACTTGGGATAGTAGAGCCCAAGGTTTGGTGTACCTTTCAGGTACCTAAGGATTCTCTTGGCTGCAGTGAGATGAGACTCTCTTGGATCAGACTATATCTAGCACATAGACAGACTGCAAAATTGAATATCAGGCCTTGAGGCAGTGAGATACATCAGTGGGCCAAATACTCCACGAAACAAGGTTTCATTTACTGACTTTCTTGCAAGGTCAGGCCCTAAGTTGTTTGGAGGAACCATGAGAGTTTTAACTGAGGAGCAATCAGAGATCTCATATTTCTTTAAGAGATTTCTATTGTACTTCTCATGACTGATAGAGATTCCTTTGTCATTTTGTTTGATTTGAAGTCCAAGGAAGTATGTGAGTTCTCCCATCATGCTCATTTCAAATTCCTTTATCATCAGTTTCTCAAACTGTTTACAAAGTTTGTAATTTGTTGAGCCAAATATGATGTCATCAACATACACTTGGACTAGTATCACATCTCCTTTAGTCCTACAGATAAACAAGGTGTTGTCTATCTTTCCTTTGACAAACTTGTTTTGATTGAGAAAGGCTGAGAGAGTTTCATACCAGGCTCTTGGAGCTTGCTTCAGTCCATAGAGGGTTTTGTCAAGCATTCAGACATGGTCAGGAAACTCTCTGCTTTCAAATCTAGGGGGTTGTTGAACATAAACTTCTTCCTGGAGTTTACCATTGAGAAATTCACTTTTGAAATCCATCTGGTATACTTTGAAGTTCATGTATGTTTCATATGCCAGGAAGATCCTGATGGCTTCCATTATAGCAACAGGAACAAATGTTTCTTCATAGTCAATTCCTTCTTGTTGATTATATTATTTGGTAACCAGTCTAACTTTGTTCTTAATGACTATTCCATTCTCATCAGTCTTGTTCTTGAAGACCCATTTCATGCCAATGACTAGAACATCTTTGGGACATTTGACTAGAGTCATAACTTTTTTTCTGTCAAATTGTTCTAGTTCAGCTTGCATGGCTTGTACCCAACTTGGGTGTTTCAGGGCTTCTTTGACTGAATTTGGTTCAACATCAGAGAGAAAGTCAACAAACAAACACTCATTGGCTGAGGCAACAATTAACTTAGCAGCCATGCTTCTAGTGATCATGCCTTCAGTTGGCTCTCAAATGATGTTAACAAGTTCAATGTCCTGAGATCTGGTCCATTTATCTTGAGGTCTGGGATATGAGCTTGTTGAGGTTTCAAGGGTTTGAGGAACAGATTTAGTAGCTGGAGATTCATTGATGGTAGCATGAAATTCAACAGGGCATTGGGTTTCAGCTTGTTTAGTTTGAACAAAGGGAATCTTAGGTTCTTGAACATTTTGTTCAGTATGATCAGTCTCATTGGGAACTTGATGAGTATCAATGAATTCACTGATAGTTGGTTGGGGAAGGTTGTGAAGAATGATGTAGTAAGAAACATCAACATCAGCCTGATACTGAGTAGAAGAATTACTTTCAGGTTGATATTCATCAGGAGGATATCTTGATGAGTCATCAAATCCTATTTCTTCCACAAAGGTGTTTGAGTAACTGATCGCCTCAGTACTTTCATCAAAGGTTATATGAAAGGTTTCCTCAACTTGTTGTCTTATGGTGTTGAACACCCTGGATGCTTTAGACATTAGTGAGTAACCTAAGAAATCACCATCATCATCTTTGGCATTAGATTTTCCCAAATGGTCCTTGTGATTGTGAATGAACATAGGACATCCAAATACATGGAAATAGCTGATGTCAGGGAGTATTCCTTTGAAAATCTCATAGGATGTTTTGTTATATCTTTTGACAATTATTGACCTGTTTTTTGTATAACAGGCAGTTTTGACTGCTTCAGTCCAAAAATGCTTAGACAGCACTGAACCATTTAACATGGTTCTTGCAGCCTCAATGAGTTTTCTGTTCTTCCTTTCAGCTACCCCATTTTGTTCAGGGGTATAAGGAGATGAGAAATTTTGGGATATTCCCTTTTTATCACAGAAACACTCAAGCTCATGATTTCTGAATTCAGTACCATTGTCAGTACGAATTTGTTTTACATGGATGTCATTTTGATTCTCAATCTTCCTGATAAAGGACATGATTGTTTCAGCTGTCTGACTTTTTTTGGTGAGGAAGTATAACCATATATATCTTGAAAATTCATCAACAATGACCAGGGTGTACTTCTCATGTTGAATAGATCTTGGACTGACATGTCCAAAAGGTCCATGTGTAGGAGATGAAGGCAGCTTTTGATTGATAAATTTTGTTTAGTTTTAAAGGAAGCTCTGCGATATTTTCCTTTTTCACAGGCTGAGCAAGGTTTATCCTTTGAAAACACAAGGGATGGTAGGCCAAGGACTTTGTTCTGTTTGGCAAGGTTGTTTATGTTTTTGAAGTTTAAATGGGACAGTCTTTTGTGCCAAAGCCAATTCATGGTTTCAGTGGCTTTAGTAAAATGACAAGTTCCATTTTGAGTCAAGGTTGACACGCACAACATAAACATCCTTTCTTCTAGGGGCTATAAAAACAATTTCTTTATTAGCATTGAAGATTGTGCCTTGCTTATCATCAAACTGAATAATGTACTTAGCATCACATAGTTGACTGATACTCATAAGATTTTACTTGAGACCATTTACATAGGCTATTATGGTAAAAACTATTCCACTACAGTTTACTGAACCATAACCTTCAGTGGTACATGATGAATTATCAGCAACTACTACCTTAGGTCTTGGCTCTTCTACATATTTGTGCAAATATTCTTTCACACCAGTCATACTCCTTGAGCATCCACTATCTAGATGCCAAACAGGCTCCCTGACATGTCTCTTTCTCATGTAGATGTTGACCCACTCTCCATTTCTAGCATGACTTTTTCCAACAATCAACTTTTCTCCTTCAGCAAGTGCCATAAGTGCATTGTCTCTAACTTCATCATCAGAGGAAAAATTTTCTTCATCCAGTCAAAGGTTTCAGCAACACAACCTTTTTTCTTTCCCTGGGAGAGCTTAGAGCTTTGTATGGATTGAGGGGTTGTTGGTGCAGCCTAAAGGAGTGCAAGTTTAGCCTTTGCTTTTCTATACTTAGCTTCAAAGTCTTTTTTATTTTTATGATCAGTTATGTTTTGAAAATGATTAGAAGACTGAAGCAATTTAGGTTGAAACTTGCTAGTTTTTGAGGAAATGTTTCCAGAAAATTTTTATGAAGGTTCTCAAGTGGTTTTAGAAACACAATCTTTTACAAAATGACCCTTTTTACCACACTTAAAATATTCAGTGCTTTTATTTGCTTTGGAACTAGAAAAGTTTGACTTATTTCTTTTGATAAAACGTTTTGAGTTTGCAAGGAGTACCCTTTCTTGAAATTCAGTGTGTAAATTATTTAGGTATTCCTCATTGGCTCTTTCATCAGCCTCATCGTCAGAGTTTTCTTAAAAATCATGCACCACACCATTTGAATAGAATGCAGTTGATATGGGTGCAATGGTCAAGGCCTTTTTGGTTTCTTGAGCCTTTATTGAATTGGGGTATCTCCTAGAGATTAGCTTGTCTTCATAGACAAACTTCCCATAGATTTCAGGGAGCTCAAGATTTTGAATGTGATTAGCATTCCTAAGACCTTGAGAGAAGCTTAAGCACTTCTCAGGGAGACTGTTGACAAAGCCAACATTCATCTCATGCTTAGACAGGGTGACACCATCATTGGACAACTCATTGAGTAGTGTCTTATAACGGGTATAGGTTTCTGAGAGACTTTCAGAATCTTTGGCTCTGAAAGTGTTATACTCAAGTTTCAGGTCCATTATCCTATTTTTCTTGGTATCTGAGGGACCCTCATAGCTATGAACCAACTCAGACCAAGTTTGTTTGGCTGTTTTACAGTTAATGACTGATTCCATTATATCGTCAGGGAGACGGGATATAATGATGCTTTTGAGGCGTTGGTCCTGATTGACCACCCTTCTTTCATCAGGAGTCCATTGAGCTTCAGGCTTGGGTAAACCTTTAGCAGTTTTAGGGACAAATGGACCATCATGAATACATTTAATATAGTATGGTTCCATTCCAGTTAAGTAGTAAAGCATGCGCTTTTTCCACTTATTGAATTTTCCAACTTCCAATCAGGGAGCAACAACTGAATAGCTTCCTCCCTTTTTGTCGACTAGTTGGGGTATATCACTATCAGCCATTGTAGGATATTGATTTTAAAAACTTGAGACTCTGTGATTAAAAGTTTTATTAACTAGAGGCTCTGATACCACTTGTTGTTCCCTTTAACTTGGTTAGAATTAACCACAAAGTTAATCTACCCAAGCTCCAAGGCTTAGCAATATTGTTTGAAAAATAGTTTAACAAGTTAAAAATGTAAAGTAAAATAGAAAATAGTTTTTCAACATTTATATTCTTATTAAAAGTTAATCAAAGAATTTATTATCCAAGTGTTTGTGGAACAACACTTGGGATTGAATGACAATGTATGGTGTACTCCTCACTAAACTTAAGCTAAGCTTAAGTACAACTTTGCTAACCAACTGAGCTAACCTCAGGGACTTAGTTATATTTGGAGGAGTAAAATGGCTTGTGAATGTCTAAGCATTTAGTGCACAAGCTTAACCCTTTTACTCCACATTATGACTGATATTTATACAAGTATGAAATACAACCGTTTTCCTAAAAGACAAGACTGACACAAACTTCAGATGACAAAATACCTTACGTATTTTGTCTCTGTTACACAACACTATTTCTAGTAAGGGACAGGTTCACTTTCTTAGTGTCAATGTTGACACACTCTTGGTCTTTTATCCATTCAGGGTAAGTTAACCTTTGCAGATAAGGACACACTCTTATCCTTAAAACTTATCCCGCTTTTACTTCAGTCTTCAAGTCTTCAGGCTTTATGTCTTCAGTCTTCATACTTGGTGAGGAGTCTGGGGATTCAGTGAGCTATTGTCATTACTCACTGAATCCATCATCTTCTTCTTTGGCTCATGTATCATTCACTAAGTCCCGCTTCACTGAATGGAAAACCCTTCTTCTTAGGCTTGTCCCGAGCTTCTTAAAGATGACTCACTGAACAACTGTTTATTCGGTGACTTGCGTATGTTTAAGGCTATTAAACACTTAGGATATTTTATCTTCAAATCCTTGTTTTAGGAAGTTTGGGAATTCACTGACCCAACAATTTCCTTATACCTAGGGACAAATTTTAACAATATCCGCACGTCCTAATCCGACATCAATGGAACTAATCCATCATCTAAAGATAGGCCTGGAACCCTAAAACGGGTAAACAACAATTGTTTATTATCACCTAAACCCAATTCAGTTAATATTTTGACCATCTCGCGTATGGAGAACTTGTCATAATCAATTACGTCAACATGATCAACCATAGCAAACTTGTACACTCTACCAGGTGGATCAAAAAACTCACCAGTTTGGTGGATTTGAATAGTGAAGAGCTTTGGGTACGATTTTGGGAACATAAACCAACGAAACAAAAAACCCAAAACCAAAAAACATCCACAACATTATCATGAGTCAAGGTAACATGCTTTACTTTCCAGATATATATTGCATGGTCATTCAAAACAAAAGTACACAAAAAAAATCATACAATATACAGAAGAAATATCTGGAATCAGTGAACTCCGAGCTCTAATTTGCCAGCCAGTCATGTTGGATCTACTGTTAATTGAGGTGATTTGGACAATATAGAATTTGGAAGAAAGGGTTCGATCGGATAGGTGTGTAGGTGTGTTAAGTGTTAAGAAATGAAAGAAGTAAAACTTTGTTGCAAAGAATGCCCCTCAAAACAAAGGTAGGTGAAATAGTGGGCCTGTCATATGGATTTGATTGTGGGAAAAGTGAAATGACAAAAATATCCTCACGTGCAACGCAAAACTAACATGAAAAACTAACGAGCGTTAGCCAAAATCGGGTTTTTGCAACTACAGTAACCCTTCAAGGGCATAACTTGCAAAAAAATGAAACGTCAGGGACATTTTGATGGATCTAAACACACACCTTGTGTTAGTGATACTTTGAATTATATTAATAAGCACGCGGAATATACTTAGTAATACTTAGAAGATGGATTATAGGATGTAATGTAAGTGAGAACAGTATAACATAAAGCTCCAATATTATTAAGAATAATACGAGTGATCTTGCTTATCACTAGGGTTATACCTTGAAGCTTACATACCTAGAACAATGACCTAGGATCTCCTTTTATAGCACAAGGAGTCCTTTACAAGATAAGTATAATGCTAACTATATAGAATATACACAAGATCTTTTCTATACTTATCTATATACGAATACATAACAATTATCCTAATAGCAGTGTTAATAATATGTACTAGCAGTGGTAATGTGTTTCCACTGCTAATGCATTCTTCAGCAGTGTCTTCCACAAGCTTATCAGTGGTAATTGTTAGTATTATTCCCAAAATTCCTCCCCTAAACATATGATTTCTCTGCAAATAAATAAGTTTCTTCAATATTTTTCATCTGCAAGGATTTGGGGAATTCTTCCAAAACACTTCACTTCTACTTAAATCCTGAATAGCTCTTGAGCATTGACCTTGAAGCCTATGTAGCAAATCTCTGACCTTCTCAGTATCTTCATGAACTCTTATTGTTGAAGACAACATCACAGTGAGAGTTCCAGCTCTGAGTGGGTATTCTTTCTCAGCAAACATAAATGCATCCACTCCAGTGTTGGTAGAAACATGATGAACTTCACATGAATCATAGTAAGTCCATGTAGTACCAACACATGAAGCTTCAAACTTCCAGAAAGTATCATTAGCATCTGGTTCATAGAGCCTTCTTAGATCAACCCATAACTGCATTTCCTTCATACCTTTAATCTTGTCAGCACCAAACCTTTCTTGAACTAATCTCCACAATGTATCAAGATCATCTCTATCACATGCTTTGATGAGTTCTTCAAACTGAATGAATGATGAAGTTTCACCACCTAGCCTTGTAATCTTCCTTGTTGGAGCAAAATTGCTAGCAGTATACATTTTCCAATCAACAATAGGATGTCTGACTTGCAGTGGGTCATGATAAAAATCTCCTTCTTCAATCAAAATCATGCCAGTCAGCTGTTCTTCTGTGAGTTTCTCAGATTGAACTTCTTGTTCTTTAGCAAATCTTGTTTTCTTAAGAGTCTGAGGTTCACTATCTTTGGCTTTTCTCTTCAGATTAGGATATCTTCTTTCTTCTTCTTCAGAGTTCATAGGAATGAAGTCACTATCTTGCCTTTTAACCCTGTAGTAGATACCTTCAACTTGATCATCAGTCATCCCTTTGAACTGATTCTTTTTCCAGCCACCAACACTGCAACAATAATCTTTCATCATTGAGAGAACTTGTGCCTTGGTTGGTTGTCTTGGTTTCTTTTGACCCTTTCTGACTGAACCAATTGCATCCTGAAGTGCTTGATTATTCTTCATTGGAATGAAGTCCTTCAACTGTGCAGTTCTTTGTTCTTCAGTTAAAGACTTATCTGCAACTAGGTCAATTGCCTTCTTCTTAACTATTGGATCATTAGTAATCAAGAACTCAATCTCTTGTTCTGTATGTAGGATCTTACATATTGTGTTTTTGATGATTCGGGTGGCCTTGGATGGTGATGAATCAAGTATGCCATGGTTTAGAGAGAGAAAGATATGAGAGGGTGTTCTTGAAAGAGAGTTGTAACACAAAATGCAAGGTTAGATTCAAAGAAGCACCACCCTTCCCTTAGTGGGAAGGGTATTTATAGTTACAAGCTAAACGCCCTCCTGACGGGCTGTGGATCAAGCATACAGTGGGTAAAGACCCGTCCTTCCTCCACGGTGTTGCTCTAGACTAAACTATGCTAATAACTAACTAATAAACAAGTAAATAACGATATGTCTATGAGCTAACTTATGCTAGATTATATTTGGGGTGACCGACTCTTTACTATGGAATTTCTAATTCCTAACAATCTCCCCCTAAGGGAGGTCACCCCATGTTTTACATTTCGAATCCTAGCATTCAATTTAATCTTCAGTCTTGAGCTCGTAGACTTTAATTCTTCAACTTCTGCAATCTTTGTGCTTGAGTAATGACTCTTCATAGTCCGATTATTTTGTACTTTTAGTGGAGGTCTTTGAACTGATCCACATCTTTGATGATCTTCGAGCCTTCTTTGAGATCATCAGCCACAGTAAATCTCTAGATCACCCTTTATTGTGTTGCCATCATGTGATGTTGTGACTTTTGGACCGACATGCTCACACTTTCAGGATCGTGACATCTTTCCATCAGAGTAGCGGAAGCTTTACTGGTTCATGATATTTGCAGCAGCGTAGCAGAAGCATAGTATAAAAATATCAGAGCCAGGTTATGTAGATATGCACTAGTCATGATTTCTTCAATTAAGTGTGGATGCTGTGAGCATGCGGCTTTGGATTGACTTCTCAATTCTGATCAGCTGCAACCGTCCAAATGTACCTGCAAACAACAGTTAGCAATAAAACACACGAAAGTGTCTTTGATCACTTTCGTTGAATTGAGGTACACGGCCCACGGTTCCCCGTTGATGAGTACAAGTACTGCCTGTGATAAGGTATAATTCCAAAGAATCTCCTTGACAGGGTTTCGCAGCTGTTCTAGGTGTTCTCAAACCGGAACGTCTCAAAGAAGACAACACGGAGTGAGTGAACCAGCGAATTAAGATTCACTGATTGATGAAAAATTGATTTGAAAACAATCGCGTATTGCTTAGAAGAAAGAGTTTTGCAATACGACGAAGGTTTTATGAGAAAGATCAATTTTCAATCAAAAATACTTTTTGTATTTGAAAAAGAGTACACATTCGATGTGCTAGAGAAAAGAAGAGATTCGCACATCGAACGGTTTTTCCAAAAGTATTTTTTCAATCAGAGATACCTTTTGAATTTGAAAATGAATACACATTTGATGTGCTAGAGAAAAGAAGATTTGCACATCGAACGGTTTTTACAAAAGTATTCGTCAATTCATTTCCTGGACCAAGGTTGATTCACGAGTGATTCGCCCCATTGTTTCTATCCAGTTGTCACAAGCTTGATCTTTAGAAAAGATCTCACATGTCACCCACCAAGAGCTTGTTTGATGTTGGCTCTAGAAGGATTTCCATCTTCATCGTGAATACTTTTACATATCACTCGGATGTTCTGGCCATATCACAAGGATAATGCGTAGGACTCTTAATATATTCTTACTTTCCAATACTTTCCAATAGCAAGTCTTTATTAACTTTGTGGATGATCTCGTGGCTCTAGACTCAATAGTGCATTTTGGTTTCCTATGCCAGAGACTAGGGAGAGGGTCTCCTTCTTCAATATCAACAATCTCTAAGAGAAAGTCGATAGATTATGTAGGTTCCCCGTGAGAATGAAACAAGTCCTTTTAAGAGGAACTTGAGTAGCTTGGGAAGTTTAGTGCAGTGCGTCACTGGGTCCATGACGTCTTGTCTTCAATACCAGTGTTACCTTAGTAACCACCAGTAGCAAATGTATTGAACCCGGATTCTGCCCTAAGGTTGAATTAATGGAGGGCTATTTCTTTTCACCCTTGTTCACATTCAATTCTTTTTCATTCTTCAACCCCTTCAGTGCTTACCGAGACTTCATTACTAGAACCTTGTTGGGTTTATTCCAGTTCTAGCTCTGTCTCAGTCGGCACTCTTCCCATATTCTCATTTTTCTCCTTTTTTCATCATACGTAAGGACTCTACACTATCTAGTGGATTGTCCCTGGGTAGATCCCTCTGGTTCTGGCGGGATCGTGGGAACGAATACCTAACCTAACCATCCTTATAACACCATGCATAAAGTAAATTGGTCGGTCTTTTGGTATTGTTCATTCCTTCTCGAAACCAATTGAAAAATCATTTGGAAAATCAATCAAGGTACTTGTGATATAATATAAAAGCATTTTGTACATTAATTGTTTTTGATCTTTAGAAATGCTCCCCCTCAACATGTGCATATGATTTTGAAATTATTTAGCACATGGAGGCAAGAGTTCTTTGAAATAATTTCTTGATCACAATTTCCGTAGAAAAAGCCATTTGATTTTCTTGGTAAATTCTCCCCCTCAATATGTGCGTTGGATATTTGAAAATCATTTTGCACATAGAGGCAAGAGGTTGTTGAAGTACTTTTCACGATTGCCAATAGAAACCATTCGCTCCCCTTCAATAAAGAGTTTAGCACATATTAGAGAGAACTTTCACATTGAATCAAAACGATTATATTTTATCAAATTTCATATTAAATCACAAATTCTCCCCCGATCAAAAATATCAAACCCTTTGAGATTTTGGATCCCAAGTGATTTAACAAGGTATGGAAAACATGGGAGAATATGTGGCCTTGTTTAAATACTCTTCTGGTTTTTGGTTAAATGCTCCTCCACAATCATGTGCATTATGTATTTAAAATCGTTTGGCACATGAAGGAAGGAGTGCTTTTGAAACAATCACCCTTTTAAAACCGATTTGAGATTTAAATCACGATCCCTCCCCCGATCAAAAATTTTAAACCAATTGAGATTTGTGATCCCAATTGATTTAAATCATTTAGAAAATTTTGGGGAAAGACGTGACAAGATTTAATTTTTGAAAAATGATTGATAAGGATCAATTTTTCGACATTAAAGATTGTTAGTGTCAGGTATGATCGTTTTTAAAAGATCTTTAGGTAAAATAAAACAATTTCACAATCAAACAAGAACATAAAAAATTTCATTTTGTAAGATCTTTGAGTTTTAAAGAAAATCATACCATGACATAACATTAAATCTTTAGATCACCACTTTGTTTCGTACAAATCGGAACTTTTATGAAGAAATATTGTTTGAAAATATTTTATTTTAAATCACTCTCCCCCTCAATCGATGACCGTAGTCGATGATTGAGTGACTAAAGATTTGATAACATGAAGTCCGGTGATTTCCAAGATTTAAGTCCAATTTATTTTCAAAACAATATTTTCCATTTTCAAAACAATATTTTATCAAAATTGTTTAAAAATGGTATCATTCACTACTTTTCCTGCACAAGATATGTTAGGTGGTTCAGAAGCTTCTGTTGTTGCTGTAGGGCTGGAAGAAAACCGTCTGCTGCTGCAGTGAGACCTCTGACGTTGCATTTGTCATGCCAACTCTTCATAGAGGTCCAATTGAGCTCCGTTTCTTCATTTGATGATGAAGAAAACCATCTGCAAATGCAGTGAGACCTCCTACGTTGCATTTCATGCCAACTTTCCATAGAGATCCAATTAAGCTTCGTTTCTTCATTTGTCGACCCAAGAAATAGTTACCCTTTCCTTTCGGCATCCAATCATCTTCTATTGTGGGATCCGGATCGGGAACATTCTTATTAACCATCTTATCTGCATACGTTAGTCAACACAAACAGATATATGGTGGTCGACAACACCCAAACAACAATCGACTAATAAAAGTCAATTCAACATATCAATCAGATCATACAAATGCATGGGAATTATGTGTTTATCAAACTCTAATCATCTAATCCTAACAATCATATCCTTGGCACCTAGTCCTTCAACGTAGGTTAACATGTTTTACATTTAAGTATATAGGATAATTAGATAAGCTCGTTAGATAATATAGATTTGAAAACATTCTCCCCCTCAATCAATGACTTATTTTTCTGAAAAGTTTAAAAGCGCTGAAGTCATTGATTGAGTTTTCAATTTTTACGAAAACTCTGAATCTGATTGATTTACAAGCAACTCATTTACCATCATTTTTGAAAACAACAAATATTTTTCTGAAGAATTTATAGAAGGAAAAACATTTGTGTAGGAACAACAGTCCTTCGACATACTTTCCTCAATTTAATTTTAGGATAAGTGCACAAATTTTGTGAAAATCATTTAAGCGTAGCACTTTCCTTTTTTGAAAAACGGGTTGCTATCTGAAATAATAGCAAGCCATAATTTTGAAGAACGGGTTACAGTCTGAAGTAACTGCAAGCCATTTGATTTGTGACATGTTTTGAAAAGAAATATTTACACCTTCTGCTCGAACTTCATCTATGGTCCCGTGCCATTGTTGAATGACATTTCTAAGACTGCAGATGTTATCGATACTAGAAGACATGTCTTTGAAAAACAATATTTTTGGTATTTTTCAAATTTTCTAATTTTTATGGGTTTTTGTTGGTTTTATATTTTTCTATTTTCTTTTTGTTGGTTTTATATTTTTGTATTTTGTTTTTGATAAATATTTACATATAGAATGGATGATATAGTTTAAGAAGATGATGATACGAGTACCGAGATAAGGATATCGAGCAGCCCCGTTGTAGAAGATAGAAGTCATCATCTCTTAAACATTCACCACCAAAGCTTCCAAGGCTCTTGAATCGAAGAGAGAAATTGAGCCATTTGAAAGTGAGACATTGGTAGCTTCCCCCCAAACCATAAATCTTCTTATTGAGCAGATTCTAAGCTTTCTTTCAAGCTTTCCTTAGCCAGATGCACAAAGACGCATACCATATCATCGATCTTGCTGCTCCATATAAGAAAGATCATCGTAAGTCTCCGTTTGGGGTTATATCATCAGGTAGAACAGCAAAGAATCATCCTACACTTGAATAATCTTCTCAAATTCCTTTTTCACTTAAGTCAGAAGCAATCTATACCAAAAAGTTGTTAAGAGACCACTTTCCCCCAAGTAGATGAATTGATGCAGTCAGTCTCTTAGACTAGAGCTCACGAACCCGAATACACATATACCCGAAGACAGAGAAACTTATACCATCAAAGTAGCAGATTAAGTCTGATAGCCAAATAATAACCCTGATGTATACTTTTCTCTCCCCTGATGATAGTGTATGAAGCTCAAGAACCCGAAGTACCCGAATGCCCAAAGAGAGAATAACCGATAACATTAAAGAAGCAAGCTGAATCACTGATTATCTCTGCGGATGATGATTCGGGTGGCCTTGGATGGTGATGAATCAAGTATGCCATGGTTTAGAGAGAGAAAGATGAGAGGGTGTTCTTGAAAGAGAGTTGTAACACAAAATGCAAGGTTAGATTCAAAGAAGCACCACCCTTCCCTTAGTGGGAAGGGTATTTATAGTTACAAGCTAAACGCCCTCCTGACAGGCTGTGGATCAAGCATACAGTGGGTAAAGACCCGTCCTTCCTCCACGGTGTTGCTCTAGACTAAACTATGCTAATAACTAACTAATAAACAAGTAAATAACGATATGTCTACGAGCTAACTTATGCTAGATTATATTTGGGGTGACCAACTCTTCACTATGGAATTTCTAATTCCTAACACTGTAGGTACATAGCTAAACTCTAGAGTCTTTTCTTTGAATGTTGTGGGTGGAATAGTGTAAAGTGGATTTGCATCCATTGGAGCAGTGGTTTCCATTCTGTCCAGCCTTTTAGCCTCCATGAAGTCTACAATCTCTAATTCATCTAGCTTTTTCTTGTTTGCAACTTCTTCTTCAGTAAATTTTCTAGCAACTTCTGCATCACGATCAATTTGAGCTTGTTCTTTCTTTGAAACCTTCCTTTTTGGTTGCTCTTCACTCTGCACAACTACTTTACCTTTTTCCTTCTTCTTCTTTTCAGTTTCTTCCTCTGCAGTGGTAATAACTTGTCCTGCAGTGGGAACTGTATCAGTGGTTGTAGCAGTGGAAGTTGCTTGCTCTGGTTGTTGTTGAGGAACTTCTTCTTGAGTATCAACTTCCTCAGTAACTCCAAAATCAAAATCACCTTCATCTCTAAAGTCTATCTTCCTCCCCTTGGTTTCAGCATCTGTTTCCCTCCCCTATTTGGGAGAATTCCCAGAATCTTCACTGAAGCCCTCTGAGTCACCATCATGAGGTGAGGATGGAGATGATATCCCTATCTTTGCAGTTCTCTTTGTCTGTCTCAACCCCTGCAACTCTTTGTTCAAAGTATGAATCTCTTCTTGCAATTGTGTAACATCCTTGGCATGTTGCTCCTTTACTTGTGCCAAGTCTTTCTCTAGAGTTTCATCAATTCCATAGGTTACCCACTGCCCTCAACACTTCCAACTGTGTGACCTGTTGGGAGAGTTGAATCATAGGGCATTGGCTCAGACTCACTTCTAGTTGGACTAGGTGGAAGCCTGGAACTACCACTGCTTGTTCCTAAACCAAAAGGATCAGGGAAATGCTGTGTTGTAATGGGAAGAGTTGGCTGTTTTTGCCTCCTCTCATATGTGTGAGAAACTGGTGGAGTGTAGATTATGTTTGGAACTGTGATTGTGGGTATGTTTTGGGATACAACTGGGATTGTTGCATCTTCACCCTGTACCTGTGAAATCTTTGCAAGCATTTGAGGAAAAAGTGGTGTAACAACCCTATTGCCATCCTTATTCATGTTTTGAAAAACTTTGGGCTTAAGGCAACAGATTTTATAAACGCTTGTATGGGGTTGCAGTTGAAATTCATTTAACACTGCTTGCACAAACCTTTGATACATCATAAATTTTGTTGAACTCTTTACATTGCCTTGCATACTTGTAAAAATATATTTAGACCAATTAAAAATCTTATCTGTGGCTAAACAAACCAAAGGGTAAGCCATTGTTGAACTGAATTGTTCATAAGATGTTTTCTTAGGACTTAAGCAATGTAATAGAGTATGTATTAAAAATCTCCAATGAGGACAGAAACCACTCTTTTTGAAAGTAGCCTTTTTGTCAGTGGTATCATACCCCATGGATGAAAGATGTTCATGAATTTCTGGCATGGGTAATGTGATGATATTCTGATTTTTGAGGGACTGAAATTGTAACTTTTCCAAGGTTAACACAAGGACCAATTATGCCATTTATGAATAGTACAAGGTTTACTTTTGATTATTTTCACTTTTTAAATTCACCAAGGACTATTTTTGACAATTTTTAAACTTTAGGGACTAAAGTTGTCATTTTGTAATTTTTAAACTTTGAAGGGTTTGTTTTGACAACTTTTGAATCCCGTGGACCTTAAATGATATTTTGCTTTATTTTGATTTACCAGGGACTAGTTTTGACAACTTTTGAAACTTAGGGGACTAAAACTGCCAATTATGCAAACTTGATACGTTTTTCACCTGCTTTTGGTATTTTTGCATTTGAAACACATAAAACACTTATTTGTGATATTTTTATCATTTTGATGCTTTGACGGGTGTTTTTGGATGTTTTTGGCAGTCTAAAAGGTATAAAAATGATGAGTATTTGCATACTCATCAATCCCCCATACTAAGATATTGCTAGTCCGTAGCAATCTTTTGAGAAAACTTAATGGATTTCATCTCTTTACCAAAAGCCATTACTTCTGTAGTAGCCAATTGTTTCAGTTCAAGTAAGAACCTTGGTACAATGATAACCAAATGATTTTGAGCAAACCACCAGCTTTCAACGGTTTTGATTTGTCTTTACCAGAAGCCGTTTGCTTCTGGACTAGCCAACTCTTAGATAAAATATCTTTGGTGAGTCGATTACCAATTATGGTTTTCCAACTGCCTTTACCACAAGCCATAAACTTGCGGGCTAGCCAACTCTTCACTAATTAAAGATATGGTGAGCTGAACACCATACAATTTTGGGCAAATTGCAAGCCGTCAACGGATTTGAGATATCTTTACCAAGAGCCGTTTGCTCCTGGATTAGCCAACCCTTTAGTTAATTAGACATGGCGGACTGATAACCGTAAGCTGAGTAAGTGCAAAACACTTACTCCAAAAAAAATTTTGGCCAAAAATGGGGGAATTAGGTGGTATAATTACATGATAAAATTCATGAGAATTCCCCCCACACTAGAAATGAATATTGCCCTCAATATTCAAAGTACCGGCTGTTATGCCGAAACATAGAACGTAAAAGGGAAATATTACGGCCATTATTTTATTTTTGTGATGATTTAAAAAAAAAAAACTTATATACAACAGCGGGGGGCAACTCCCCCACACTAGGGTGGTAGAAAGTAGAAAGAAGTCAGAAATATGGGTGAAAACCCATATGGTGTGCTACTGTTTTTGATTCCCGAGTCGCTAGCTTGACTCGATCCCCGTATTCATTGGTTCATGGGGAAAGTTTGTAGGTCCGGGACAACCATAGGTGGAATGTCCTCTCCAAAATAGTGCTTCAACCGATGACCATTCACCTTAAAATTTGGACCATCGGGTTGAGATAACTCAATGGTTCCATAAGGAAATACTTTAGTGATGGTGAATGGTCCAGACCAGCGGGATTTTAATTTTCCTGAGAAAATCTTCAATCTTGAATTGAAAAGAAGGACTCGATCACCGACGTTGAAAACGCGGTTCTTGATTTTGGAGTCATGAATCTTCTTTGTCTTTTGTTTGTAGATCAAAGAGTTCTCGTATGCTTGATCACGGAGTTCATTTAATTCATTCATTTGAATTGTTCTGTGATCACCCGCAGTTTGGATATCGAAGTTGGCATGTTTTAAGGCCCAGTATGCTTTGTGCTCTAGCTCAATCGGCAGATGACACGCCTTTCCGTACACTAGCTTGTATGGAGTACACCCGATGGGTGTTTTATAAGCTGTACGGAAGGCCCAGAGTGCGTCATCTAGCTTATCCGACCAAGAGGCACGGTTTTCGCCTGCTGTCCTTTCCAGAATTCTTTTAATCCCTCGGTTGGAAACTTCCACTTGCCCACTTGTTTGGGGGTGGTACGCAGTAGAGAGACGGTGAGTTACACCATACTTTTGCATGACTCTGTCAAACTGGTCATTGCAGAAATGCGTACCACGATCACTGATTATAGCTCGTGGAGTTCCAAACCTAGCAAAAAGAGATTTTAAGAATTTCACAACAACTCGGGCATCGTTGGTAGGCAAAGCTTTCGCTTCAACCCATTTTGACAAATAGTCAACGGCCACGAGTATGTATTTGTTTCCTCGAGATGATGGAAATGGCCCCATAAAGTCAATGCCCCAGATGTCAAAGATCTCACACACTTGAATGGCGTTTTGCGGCATTTCATTTCTTTGTGAGATATTTCCGTGACGTTGACAAGCGTCACAGGTTTTGACAAATTCGTGGGCATCCTTATAGATAGTGGGCCAATAAAACCCGGAATCAAACACCTTCTTGGCAGTGTAGTTTGGACTATGATGGCCCCCGGTGGGTCCAGCCTGGCAAGCTTTGAGAATGTCCATAGCTTCCTGTCCATAAACACACCGTCGGATGACTTGATCCGCACATATTTTGAATAAGTAGGGGTCGTCCCAGAAGTAATGTTTAACATCCTTGAAGAATTTGTTCTTCTGTTGGGTCGACATTCCTTTCACTATGAAGTTACCCGCATGGTAATTTGCGAAGTCAGCAAACCATGGGGTAGTAGAGTTTCCACGAAAAGTAACCGCATTGAGTGTTTCGAGAGGAAATGTTTCATTTATTTCCTTTTTCTCGAAAACATCTTGGTGTGGGTTTTCTAATCGGGACAGATGATCAGCAGCTAGGTTCTCAGCTCCTTTTTTATCACGTATAATGATATCAAATTCTTGCAGGAGGAGAACCCTACGAAGCAATCTCGGCTTTGCATCTTGTTTTGCAAAGAGATATTTGAGAGCCGAGTGATCCGTATACACCACGCATTTGGTCAAGATTAAGTACGGCCGAAACTTCTCAAACGCATATACCACGGCTAGTAGCTCTTTTTCTGTGGTGGTGTAATGGGTTTGAGCCTCGGTCATAGTTTTACTTGCGTAATGGATAGGCTGAAAATGCTTGGTTATACGTTGCCCCAGGACTGCACCGATAGCAAAATCACTTGCATCGCACATGAGTTCAAAGGGTAAATCCCAGTCGGAGGCAACGAGAATGGGTGCTTCCGTAAGCTTTTTCTTTAATGTTTCAAAAGCTTCAATGCACTCAGGTGAGAAGATAAAAGGAGCATCTTTTTCAAGAAGATGGGTCATAGGCCGGGCGATCTTAGAAAAATCTTGTATGAATCTGCGATAAAAACCGGCATGACCTAAAAAACTCCTAATACCTTTAACGGTAGTAGGATGAGGCAATTTGGAAATGACATCCACTTTCGCTTTGTCAACCTCAATCCCATTTTTGGAAATCTTATGGCCAAGGACAATACCCTCCTTAACCATAAAATGGCTCTTCTCCCAATTTAGACAAAGATTGGTGTCTTCACACCGTTTGAGCATTTTTTCTAAATGGGAGAGACATGTTTGAAATGAGTCCCCAATGACCGAGAAGTCATCCATAAACACCTCCATTGTTTCCCCGATCATGTCGTGGAAAATTGCCATCATACATCGTTGGAACGTGCCAGGAGCGTTACATAGGCCAAAAGGCATACGTGTGTAGGCAAAAGTTCCGTATGGGCAGGTGAATGTGGTCTTTTCTTGATCCTGTGGATCAATGGGGATCTGAAAATAACCCGAGAAACCATCTAAGAAACAATAGTATTCGTTCCCTGCTAATCTCTCAAGCATTTGGTCCATGAAGGGTAGGGGAAAATGGTCTTTTCGGGTGGCGTCATTCAACTTACGATAGTCAATGCAAACACGCCATCCCGTTACCAGCCGAGCTGGAATTAACTCGTTTTCTTCATTTGTGACAACAGTAATGCCACCCTTTTTAGGAACACAGTGAATTGGGCTAACCCAAGGACTATCTGAGATCGGGTAAATTAAACCGGCATCAAGAAGTTTGAGAACCTCCTGTTTGATAACCTCATGAATCTTAGGATTCACGCTTCTCTGATGTTGGACTGCTGGCTTGAAGTCATCCTCCATCAAGATTTTGTGAGTACAAAACTCAGGGTTGATACCCTTAATGTCGGAGAGTTTCCAAGCAATTGCTTGCTTGTGTGACTTCAAGACCTTTATCAAAGCAGTCTTTTCATCTTTACTCAAATCTCGAGCAATAATGACGGGTAATTTATCATCACCCTCAAGAAATGCATACTCGAGATGAGGTGGTAAGTCCTTAAGTTCGACTTCAGGAAATTCTTCAGTTTTCTCAACTGACTTGACTTCCTTGTTATGAAGCTCGACGGGAGGGAGTGGAGGAGAAGTGTCCTGATTTAACAACTTCTAAAGAAGAAGAATATCTCCCTCCAGATTAATCTCATTGTTATTAATCTCATCTGGAATTGAATCACTAGTGTGGGGGATTGATGATGGATCATCATTAAGCAACTTCTCAATGAGAAGTATGTCCCCCTCGATGTCGATGGGAGCGTGATCAATTTCCCATGGAACAGAATCACTAGCCAAGTATGCTTCAATCTCTTCCAAGATGAAGTCACTTCCCTCAAACGGAGTGAGAGAAGGAGTAGAATTGGCAATGATGGGTTGAGATGAATGAGTGAGATTATCACTCGAAGAATTATGAACATAATCGAGAACTTCTTGAGAGTACTCTTCAGAAGCAACATCAATGATATCTATTCGGTTAACCGACTCAGAATCATAGTTTGCGGAGTACCTCGAAGTTTGATCAAGGTTAAAGGTGACAGCTTCATTACCCACACGTAATGTAATTTCTTGCTCAAATACATCAATGAGAGCACGGCCCGTTCTCAGGAATCCTCGTCCAACAATGAGGGGAACCCGATGATCGGCATCGAAGTCAACAACCACAAAGTCAGCTGGAAAATGGAACTTTCCTACTTTCACGAATACGTCCTCGGCAATGCCAAGTGGACGGGATATCGAACGATCTGCAAGTTCGAGAGTCATGCATGTAGGAGTAAGGTCCAGAAGAGAAAGTTTCTTCCATAGTGAATGAGGCATCAGGTTAATGCTTGCACCAAGATCGGCTAAGGCAAAGCATTCAACCATCCCTGGAAATACACAAGGTAAGAGAAATTTTCCAGGATCTCCAAGCTTCTCGGGAAGCTTCTTTAACAGAACTGCTGAGCAGTTCTCGTTTAGAGGAGTTTTAGCCATTTCAAACAGTTTTTCCTTGTTGCTTAACATGTGTTTGAGAGTTGATGCAAACTTGGGCATCAGCATGATAGCATCCGCAAAGCTTATGTCAAAATGTAGTTCTTGGAAAATTTGAAAAAATTTGTCCATTTGATGACTGGCTTTTTCGCGGAGCTTTTGCTCATTCAAACGTGATGGGTAAGGAATAGAAGATTTGGATTTGGAGTTTTCAACGGGAGCTACAGGAGGTTCAAAAACAACTCCTGGATTGGATTTGGGTTTCGGGACAACTTGAGGATGGACATTGTTGGTACCTCCGTTATTAGTAGGAAGTTCCTTGTCCTTTGTCGCCTCAGGTTCACTTTCCACTACCTTCGGGAGAGAAGAAGAAGAGGTAGTAGGAATAGCGGGTCCATCGTATGATACACCACTTCTGGTTGTGATCGCCTTTGCGTCGCCCCTCGGGTTAGCGATCGTGTTGCTCGGAAGTTTTCCTGAGCCCGAGGGTTGATCATTTAAAGACTTCTTAATGTCAGAAATCTGGCTAACCAACAACCTGTTCATTTCATCTTGGGATTTCATGAATTGTTTCAATAGCTCATCAGATGATGGTCCAGTTGGAACAATAGCGTGAGTTTGATTAGGAAAATTCTGGCCTCTATTGTTCGGATTAGGGCCTTGATTTTGAAAATTTCCTTGGTTAGGATTCATATTCCCATGAAATTGATTCCCTCGATTGAAATTGTTTTGATTAAAGTTTCTTTGATGTTGGAAACCCTGATTTGGTCCGGGATAGAAATTACCTTGGTTTTGATAACCTTGGTTCATTCTAGGTTGGTTCTGATTCCGGTTTTGCATGTTATGATTCTGGTTAAAACCGGGTGGTCCCTGATAAGTATTAGCACGGTAGTTTGGTTCATTTTGAGGACGGTATTGATTACCTCCCTGATGTGAAGTACCGGCTATAGCATTGGCTTCAAACAGACTACCATCTGTGGCAGTACAGTTGTAGTATGCATGAGGGCCACCACAAGTGACACAGACCTCAACTTTCTTCACTTCACCATGTGATGGTGTCTGTGTGAAAGTGACTTTTTTTTGGTTTGCAAGAACCAAAGCCTGAATAGCATCCGTGAGTTTGTCAATCTTAGCATCGGTGCTAGATGTACTCACGTAAGATGAAGTAGAAGGTCCCGCATTAGACTGAGACTGATATGTCTTTGTTCGTACAGTGCGGACCTGGGATTTGTTTTCTATGATTTGCAAGGATTCTTTTGTGGTCTTGCTCAGGAAATTACCTCCCGCGGAGGCATTTAAAGAGTCTTGGTCAGTTTGGCTCAGACCATTGTAGAAAGTATCCATTTGCATTAACTCGGTAAAACCATGATGTGGACACTTTCGGAGCAACTCTTTGTAACGATCCCATGCCTCACCGAATGATTCGTCAAATCTTTGAGTGAATTTCATTATCTCATTCTTAAGACTTGTAGTTTGGGATGGAGGATAGAATTCGTTCACAAACTTAGTGACTAAATCCTCCCATGTCTCAATGGAACGAGGGGGTTGTTTCTCAAGCCAAATCCGGGCTTGTCCCTCTAAAGAGAATGGGAACAGAAGAAGCTTAATTGCTTCATGTGGGACATTCTTGTATTTGATGGTCGATGCAATCTTGTTGAACCATCAAATATGTGCATGAGGGTCGTCCCGCTCAAAACCATAAAATTGGCTTTGGGTTACAAGATTAAGCAACCCGGTTTTGAGCTCAAAAGTATCAGCCACGATGGCTGGGACAACAATGACATCTCCGTAACCATCGATGGGTGCTTGGAGAAGCTCATTCATCGGCTTATCTTCTGCCATTACGACAGGGGGTGGTGGTGCTAGACGTTCCTCAGTCACGGCTGAAGGAGCTGAACGTCCTCTACGTCTACGCGGAATACTTACAAGCTCTGAAAGTGGACTTGTAGAGCTGGAAGAACGAGTGCGCATGCACTAAGTATAAAAATCAATTTTCAAAAACAAATGCGAGGAAAAACGACAAGTGAACTTAAACCAATAATCACAAATGAAATGGCTTCTTTAAATAAGGTACACCAAATCACAAGGACACAAAGGCAAGTTTTGATCTTTAAGATTGGGAACTTATTAATGTTCACACCCCCAGTTGGTAGGTGTTCTGCCTTGGTTTGCGGTGGTTGATTTTTATGTATTTATTAAGTACCACTAAAAAGACGTAGGTATGGATTTGTGCTAAGGGTTTAAAAACTTTTGAACAATATTTTTGGTATCGTCTCGTTTAACCAAATCGTACCTCTTTAAGAATCACCTTAAAGAAAATACAGGATAGAAAACGTTACGATTGTTTTGTTGTTTTATATTTTTTTGGTGATGTTAACACTTCAGGAAAAGTGTTAATGAACGTTTTGATTTTGATAACTTTACAAAAAAAACTATTTACAAAAGGTGGTATATGTGCAAGTATGGGTCTGAAAATGTTTAAAACACGCTTACAGCCTCCCCGGCAGCAGAGCCAAAATTTTGATTGCTTCCAAAACAGTCAAGAAATATTGACCAAAGGTTTTAGTCAACAAAAGTCAACTATTATGGACTCAATACAATTTCCCTTGGAATTTAGTGGATTCCCAGGTCGTTAAGTCCCACGGAGGTTGAATGGTGTTTGAAAACGTTCAGACGTAGAATGATCACTAAGGATAATGATCTGTAAGGATTTTGGTTGATAATTACACTACTGATTGTTTGGAATTGTATTTGGATACAGAATTATAAAGCACAACAATCAGATTAAACAAACGTGTATAACAAGTAAATAAAAATGTAAATTTAAAAACTACAGGGACTTAAAATGACAAGTTTAAAACTAAAGGGTATAAAATGAAAATTTTAAAACTTTTTAAAATTAAAGAAAATTAAAATCTAAAAAGAAAATATTTTACTAATTTTATATTAATTTAATATTAATTAATTAATCAAAACTATTTTAAACTTATTTAAAACTTAGTTTAATTAATCTAAAAAGGATTTATAATACAAAACTAACTAAGAAAATTACAAATTTATTTTCTAAAAATCTAGAGCAACTTAAAAGATTTGTAAAAATTAAAAACAAATATTTTTGTCTTTTAGAGAAGGTTTTATAAATTAAAAACTTAATTAATAATTCAAATCTAATTAAACTAATTAAAGGATTAAAATTAGAAAATAAAAAGGGAAAATTATAAGATTAATTTTTATAGGTTCTAATTAAGTTAACAAAGCTAGGAAAAATATAAAAACATGGTTTTACTTAATAAAAATTATTTTTACTATTTAATACTTTAATATTAATTAATTATTAATTAAACTATTATTAATTATTAAAAATACTAGATGACAACGGAAAAATCTAAGAAAATTCCTAAAAATACTTTAATATGACAGAAACTTAAAAAAAATATAAAAACATATAAGTGCTTAATAATAAGCTGAAAAGAAAATTAAAAAACTAATTTATATTAAATAAATGCTATCACTATTTTTAAAATTGATGTTTTTATGAATTTTCTTTTACAAAACTATTTAACTACTGAAAATAAGCAACTTTAATGAAGAAAAAAAATTTTGGAACTTGAAAATAAGCAAAACAAAAGCTTAAGAGCTTAACAGTTTAAGCTTTTGGCTTATTTTGATTTTTAAACTCAAACAAGCTTGAAATAAGCTTCACAGTTGGAACCAAAAGTAAAATAAGATGTAAATAAGCTAAAAGTACTTAAATTAAGCTAAAAGGCATAAAGAAACACACTGATAAGCTTTAATAAGCTAATAAGCACTTTCACTAAACCTCTCAACCAAACAGGCCTGCAGTCATTTATACAAGCAATTTAAGCTTATGAAATAAGCTGAAAAGCTCAAAATAAGGACTGAGGTAGCAAGATGGGTTGGTGGGCTTTCCAAAAAGTCCAAGCTCACACTGTGGGAACCACAAATGAGCTTATGAAAGGCTTGAGAAAAAGCTTGTATTACACTAAGTATTCAGTGTTCACAAGAAATGGGACAAACAAAAAGCTAGTAGCAGTCCTATTAAATAAGCTAGAAAAGGAAAAATAAGCTTTGGAACTTTGAGACAGCTAGATGGGCTTTCCAAAAAGCTAAGTTTCAATGCCTGGGTCCCACTAATAAGCTCTGTGTGAGCTTGTGAAATCAAGCAGATAACACTAACTACTCTGGCACAGGGGAAATAAGCTGTTTTGAAAAGCTGATTTGAAGCTTAAAGAGCTTTAGAAAAATTTCACAAAAATCAGATTTAGAAACCAGGCCAGCTTAACTTGTTAAACCCAAAATATCAAAAGTTATGGATCAGAAATGAATCTACTAAAAATCCGCAAAGTTTTGTGAAAACTGACTTGTACAATTTTGACTTATGACAGATTTTTAAAAAGTTTGACTAAAATGAGTTTTGATTTACTAAAACAGCTTGATTATGATGTTTAAAACCTATTTAATACTAATGCAATCTAGTTCTACTCTTACTAAACCTGTTTGCAAGATTTGAACATCTGATTTCTACTTAAATGAGAATGAGAGCAGTTTAAGATGAATTTTGACTTCTGGTGATATCAGATGCAATCTAATGAACAATTTGACTATATTATACCTATATTAAACTCTAGAGACTATGCCTAACCACTGAACTAAGCTCTATCCCAAATGGAATGCCTGATCCAAACACCTCTATTAAAGGCTGTTTTGAGTTTTTTCAAAGCTTAACACTAACTTAGGCCATGAAACTGATTCATAAGAACATTTAATGATATAATAAGCTGATTTAAGCACATAAATACCAACAATAACAACAAAGACCTATAAATTACTATTATGAAATATTAATAGTGAAAAAGTGAAAACAAAGCAACTAAGAGAACTGATGAACAAGCATGAAATATTAAGCAATAATCTAACTAACATACACCAAATAAGCATAAAAGCACAGAGATAAGCAGTGTATAAGCACTTCTACAGTAAATGGCCAAAATTAGAAATGAGCTTACAAATTGCTTCCAAGCTCACAACTGAGAACCAAGGATCAAGACCACTCCTAATAGCTTTCCACAAAGCTTCTAACCCGAGGGTAGTCCAAAGATTACCCTGCTTCAGCCTCTTTCACCATCTTGATTGATTTTTGATTTTCTAACTATTTTTTGAGTATTTTTTTATTTTTGGATTTTAACTCTAAACTGGATTTTAAAGTTTCTAAAAGCTTTAAAAAGATTTATAAGGAGCTTATATGAGCTTATGAGTCCATAAACAACACTAATAACAACATTTAAATCATATGAAGAATTTGAGGTAAAATCAAGCATAAATTGGAAATTGAAACAACACTGAAATTAAAGACTGGAAAAGGTTTTAGATTACAATAAAATCACTTAACAAAGTACTTGAAAGCCAAATTTTACACTGGAAATTAAAACATAATTAAGTCGACATAAGCTAAATTAAATTACACTAGATAGATTTTTCCTCTGCTTCTCCTTCCTTCTTTATAGCTTTTTGAGACTCCCCACATGCTTCTGAATATATCCCACTTGCAATCTTGGCCATTGGATGAGCAGAGATGATCACAGCCTTTGAATTCACTTTTGGCGCCAAAAAGTCATAGTAGTGGATTAGAGCAGGTTTTTAGCAATTAAGGATTTTTGGGTGATTGTGGAGGTGGAGGGGACAAAACGTGAAGTAGGCATGGAGCTAGAGGTGAGTTGGAAAGCAAAACCAGGTTTTGTGAGTGTAACAGTAAAACTGCTATGGTGGGGATGCATTAAATGCAAGGTGGGCAGGTATATAGGTGGAAGGGGGTGGTGATGAGTGGTTTAGACAGCTGGTGTGATGAGTTGGAGGGAACAGGTGGTGGAAAAACCACCCTGGTTTTAGGTTTGCAGGCAAGGGAGAGGGAGATGAACAGTGAGAGTGGTTTGACTGGGGTTTGACCGGTTTTTTACCGGTATTAATAATAGGTGGGGGTTCAAAATGGGGGGGTCACGGGTTATTGATAGGGGTTCTTTTGGGTTGGTTGGGTTAATAATACAAAAGGGTCCATTTGGTTTGTAGTTTATCAAAAGGACCATTTTTGTAATATTCTGATTTTTGAGGGACTGAAATTGTAACTTTTCCAAGGTTAACACAAGGACCAATTATGCCATTTATGAATAGTACAAGGTTTACTTTTGATTATTTTCACTTTTTAAATTCACCAAGGACTATTTTTGACAATTTTTAAACTTTAGGGACTAAAGTTGTCATTTTGTAATTTTTAAACTTTGAAGGGTTTGTTTTGACAACTTTTGAATCCCATGGACCTTAAATGATATTTTGCTTTATTTTGATTTACCAGGGACTAGTTTTGACAACTTTTGAAACTTGGGGGACTAAAACTGCCAATTATGCAAACTTGATACGTTTTTCACCTGCTTTTGGTATTTTTGCATTTGAAACACATAAAACACTTATTTGTGATATTTTTATCATTTTGATGCTTTGACGGGTGTTTTTGGATGTTTTTGGCAGTCTAAAAGGTACAAAAATGATGAGTATTTGCATACTCACCAGTCTTCATGAGTTAATATAGAGCCATTAACTTGAGTGGAGATAAAAGCATAAAAGGTAGGATCTCCAATACCAGCAACCTTCTTCTTTGAACCTGCAGTGGTAACACTAGCATTACTAGTGGAAACTATAGAACCAGCAGTGGCAAAATCATCATTGTCATCTTCAGAATCATCACTGTAAACAGAGGTTGACAACAATGCCAAGCTGATAGAGCTTGTACCAAGTTTCCCTGCCTTCTTCAATCTTTGTTCAATGAGTTTGAAGTTGTTGTAAAGATCATTGAGCTTCATAGTTTCAATCTCTGGTTTATTTTCCCAGCCTGTAACATTAGTGTGAAACTCAGCAGGCAAACTTCTTAGAAACTTCAGATTGAGGTCTTCCTTATCTACCTCAATTCCAAACACAGTCAATTGTGTGACAATCTTCTGGAGTTTGGTGAATATGCTGTCAAGTGATTCATTGCTTGAAGTAGAGAAGTTTTCATAACTTTGCTTTAACAATGTCTTTTGAGTATTCTTAGTAGCATCATTGCCACCAAACACTGAGCAAATCTCTTCAAAAAGTTCTTTTGATGTCTTGAATTGCTGAAAGCAATGATCTGGTCTTTAGAAAGAGTCATTAGTAACAAACTTCTGGCCTTCAGATCATTCTTCTTCTTTGCTCTTTCATCATTAGTCTCAGGTACAGAAACTGTTACAACTTCTGTGTCACCAACTTTCTCAGTCTTCTTCACAGACTTGAAGGAATCACCAATTAAGATGATCTCCCATAGAGCATAGTCTTGTATGAGAAAGTATTGCTCAATCATTATCCTCCACATCTCAAACTCATTAAGTTTGAGCTTAGGAAGCCTTGGAGCAGAGTTGGACTGGTTGTTTTCCATCTCCATTGATTTGAGTGAGTTGGTTAAGCTTATTCCTTGGATCTTCTAAATCAAAGTATCAGAACCTTCGCTCTGATACCACTTGATGGATCTAAACACACACCTTGTGTTAGTGATACTTTGAATTATATTAATAAGCACGCGGAATATACTTAGTAATACTTAGAAGATGGATTATATGATGTAATGTAAGTGAGAACAATATAACACAAAGCTCCAATATTATTAAGAATAATACGAGTGATATTGCTTATCACTAGGGTTACACCTTGAAGCTTACATACCTAGAACAATGACCTAGGATCTCCTTTTATAGCACAAGGAGTCCTTTACAAGATAAGTATAATGCTAACTATATAGAATATACACAAGATCTTTTCTATACTTATCTATATACGAATATATAACAATTATCCTAATAGCAGTGGTAATAATATGTACTAGCAGTGGTAATGTGTTTCCACTGCTAATGCATTCTTCAGCAGTGTCTTCCACAAGCTTATCAGTGGTAACTGTTAGTATTATTCCCAACACATTTCTTGCAGATTTTGTTTTGGCGAACATTTTTTGCAGTTTACTCTTAATAAAAGTTGGGCCAATATTCCCCACAAAATCTTTAGTTTTTACTTAAAAAGGAATATGAACAATTATTTTGAGACATCACGAAAAGAAAATATGGACTGTAATTTTGAGACGGAAAGAGAATATAAGTAACGGAGGTGATTTGTATGACCATTTTTTTCCATCCACCACTAAATCTCTAAATCATGCATAGCAGTGTTGTACTGTGTGCATTACTGGTGTAATTTAGTAATGGATGGAAAGAAAAAATGGTGCACAAATCACCTCCCATATAATAAATGGAGTAATTTTATAAAATTAAGGTTTGTTTGTTTAAATTTTGTATTAAATCATGTTTAAATAAAGTATGATTTAATGCAGTCATTTTAGTTTTATCATTTTACATTTTTAGTTTTTTTTCATAAATAAATAATTTTCATATGAGTTTATAAATTCATTTTTTTTCATGTTAAGTCACTTAAATCGAATTAAAACACCACCTTACTCCCTCAATCAGTAAGTCTATAAACATCACCAATGTTTTTAAAATCGATTTTCAAATTGACCTAGTGGATCCCCCGGATCACGGTTCAACAGGTTTAACCGGAAATTCTATCAGGGTTCCGTTCACCCGACCGGTTCACGGTTCAACCAGTTCAATCGGTCAGGTCAACCCGGGTTTTAAAACACTGAACATCACCATAAACAATTTCAAAATTATACAATTGTTTAAAACTGTAAATTGACTCGCTCATTTTTCTCTCTTTGTAGTTCATGCAAATGAACTTGTGTTGCTCCATCCCCTATAAACTTGTGCTTCAATGAAAGTGTATGCACATAAACTTTACATAAGCTTCATGCCATATAAACTTCTATTAGAGAGGCTCTTAATCTTATATGGTTTCGGCTCATGTCTTTTAAGCTCCTTTTTCAGCTTATTTGAATATTATAGTTTTTATACAAGTGTAGAGAAACTTTCATAGGACCACAAGTTTTAAAATGAGAAAAAAAAAGTTATGAAACATAAGCCAAAATCAAATACAAACGCCCCTAAAACACTACACTCTAAAATTTAAACTAATGTTGATCAATAATGATATTCAAGCTCGAGCTCAATGTAGTAATCGATACTTTTTATCCTTTCTTCAAATAAACTCGTTCATCAGTGAGATTTTTCTTACCTCAAAGTTATTGTTTGCAAACAAAACACACGCTAATAAGAACGCAACATTATACTGTCCCATCCATAAAACTCAAAACTTAGCATTCAATAATGATATTCAAGCTCGAGCTCAATGTAGTAATCAATACTTTTTATCCTTTATTCAATCAAACTCGTTCATCAGTGAGATTTTTTTTACCTCAAAGTTATTGTTTGCAAACAAAACACACGCTAATAAGAACGCAACGTTATACTGTGCCATCCATAAAACTCAAAACTTAGCCTTTAAATTGGTTAAAATTTGATGCATACGATTCTTTTCACGTAACAAAATATAAATGTTAACAACATTAGCCTGTTATGACTTTTAGTTAAAACTTTTGGGGATTATATAAGTTCTATTTGAGAGGCTATTTAAATTATATATATGAACTTTTAACGATATAACGAACTTTTATAAGATCACAAGATTAAAAAGACAGTGATAAAGAAGGCTAATTCACATGATTAAGTTTGTGAGTGTAGGGTGTAAATGAGAGGAGACAATTCGTGAACTATTCAAGATCGACTCGTAAAGTAATTAAAGTCGACTTGATTTAAAGAGTCGAGCTTTAGCTACTTGAGTATACTTTCGAGTTAAGTTCGAGCTCCTAAATACTCGGCTCGTGAGACTTGTGAGCGTTATCATGCTTTGATTAAGTTACATTTTTATAGCAATATATATGCAATTACTTATTTTCATTAAAAAACTCAGTCGATTCAAGCTAGATGTATTGATTTTTTTATCAAGTTCTAGCTTAAATGTGAAAATAATCTAGCTCGAGTCGAGTTTTAGATGATAAGTCGAGCTCGAGTTTGAAATATAAAGTTTGATCAAGCTCGAGTTTTAATACTCGGCTCGTTTACACCCCTATTTATAGCTAAAACATCAGTTAATTAACAAGTGATATTTTCTCTTTCATCATCTTCACATTTAATACATGTAAAAATTACATGGTTTTAGAGGCATACGTCATTTCTCGCTTCAAAGGGAAAACTAAAAAGTTTTTGCCTATCATGATCAATTGTTTATTGAGACTTTATGTTTTTCAAGATTATATTCATATTTTTTGAAATTCTCAAATCATCATAATACTATTTTCTGGTGACCAAGTAATAAAATACATATTGTTAACGAAATTCAATATAAAAAAAGTAAATTACGAAAATAAACCATATACATAGTGATTATACAAAAGTGAACATTTTTTCTATACTTTACCAAAATGACCATTTTAATAGTCACAATCATACCTTTTTCATTGCCCCACAACATATCTTTTACAACATATCTTTTATAAACATGTCACACAGAACAATTTAAATTGGTTATCTCTTGAAATATGCAATAACTGCCTCAACAAAATAATGTCAATCTCAAACATGTTGGCTTTAGAGTTTAGTGGATAAGTACTTTTTTTAAGAGTAGTTAATCTAGAATAAACACATTATATGTTTAATGAGTTCCAGGTTTGGAGGTTTGGTTTGACTACTTGAAGAAAAACTAAGTCTTTATATCGCCCTAGCCCACGCCTAGGGCCACACCCATCTCACCTCTCTACCTTAGTCTCTCGCCCAGGGCACGCTAGAAGTAGTTGTACACGCCCTAGTTTGTACCACGCCCAAACTTCTCGCCCTAGACACTCATTCGCCTAGGTTCTCGCCTCGCGCACGCCCAAGAATTCCTTGTACACGTGTACGGTTTAAAAAGTATTACGATAGGAATCTAGTGAATAATATTGAAAAGTTCATTTTAGAAAAGTGTATAGGCGAGGTTCATATATGTAAAGTAGCAGTAGAATGTGTTCGTTTCTCATATAAAAATAAATCTTGTTAGTGACGGACGTGTATGGCTGTCGTTAACAAAACAAAAATAAGGAAGAAAAAAAACATATAACCCAAAACACACTCGCCCTTAATCGGAAATGAGTAATCAACCCCACCCGCCCCATACCCGAACCCTTAAATGGACATTTTCACCAAACATCCATAAACCCCTAACTAATCCTCATCCTTATCACATCATCAATTGTTCGATGTTTCCCATATCATTGTAACGATCCTTGAGTCATAAACTCAAATCTCAAATAAACAATCTTATTATAGTATATTATTTCCCTCATTTCAGTATGAAGAAGCACATGATCAGTTTATTCCCAACATTTTTCAAAGGTAAATATATATTTTTTTGCAATGTATTACCTGGTAACCATTTTATAATATCGTTTTTGTTTCCAGTTTTGCTATATCAAATAGGAAATGCTGCTTCCGTGGTGCTACCTCCTAACAACTGTTATGTTATTGACAATTCTAGCTACACTCATGATTTCGTATCCTACTTATATGTATTTCCCTCAATTGTTAATTGCGTCAAAATGTAAGGTAGCGTTTAGTTGTAGAAAAATTTTCTTGTTTTTTTGTTTCTAGATTCCTTGAGAAGGGAATGGTTTTTCTTCTCTAAAGAAGACTTGAGTTGAGAATTTTGAAAACCCGTTTAGATGACTGCAATTGCTTCCGTTTCCAAATTAGTACAAAAACCAACTGTTACGGTAAAGTTATATATATCCCTTGACAGAAACTTTCTTTTTTTTCTAGTGATCGGATTCCGTTTAAAATGTGGTTTTTATATTTATAGGTTTCTCCCGAGACCGGTTTGGAGGTTACTTTGTCGGGCTCAGGAGCAAATGGGAGTCCACTTACAACTTTGTCTCCAACTTTGTTAGATATTAACTGGAGATGTATGTAACTTTGTTTCTGATTTATAGAATTTGCAAATTGGGCGGGTTGAGTCGGTTGGGTAACGAGTCAAAAGGGGTAATTTTGGTCAGGGTCAAGTCGGGTTAGGTTGAACTGGTTCTGTTAAAAGAATAAAAAGATTAAAACAAACAATTGGTGTTTTAAATATGATTTTAGAAATTCTACGAATTTCACTAAGAATCAAGATTTATTACACATGTGATTTAGGAGGTCTTCTACTAAAAATACATTTTGGGTGACTTTCAAGTTGTTCCCTTGTCAGCTATACTTTAATTTTTCCTGGTTGACCCATTAAAAGATAAGAGATACTCAAAGAACCTATTAATAAGTACATGGGTTAAATTTGCCACATCTACTATAATCTTCTGTCTCTACATCTTCCACAACTTGATTTTTTAAATCGCATTGCATAATTGCAGGTGAAACAACAAGTGATAGTCCATATGTGGTCCAGTTAACTATCCCAGTGGAGGGTTATGATCCCATTCAGTTTAGTCTTACAAAAATGTGCGGTAATACTCAGTTTCTAATCTTACTCCTTTTTGAGATACAGGTCCACTTTTGTTTGGCTCATGAGGACTTGATCTAAATCTCTGATGCAGTTTTAATTTTTTTTTTGCAGAATATAAGCAAAGTGAAGCAGGAAATTCAAGTAAAGGATGGGCTCTATTTGGAATTTTTTCCTGCGTGTACGTGAAATTAGTTATCTTTATTTGCACAACTCTTATATCATTAATAAGTCCTAAAAACTTTAAAATGGTGGCTGGTGCATATTCTTGCTGTTCTATATAATTATTTGCAACGATAAACAATATTTATAATAAAGTGTCATGGAGCAGATTCTTGGTCATTTCGACATTGTTGTGCTGTGGTGGTTTTGTTTACAAAACTCAAGTACAAAAACAGGTTAGGCTGCGTTAATTCCTCTTTTTCTAAAACTGTTTTGTTATAGTCGTGTATGTTTTCTCATGGAAAAAAATGAATCATTGTTGATGAATGCAGCATGGGATTGATGCACTTCCGGGCATGACAATTTTATCTGCATGTTTGGAGACAGTAAGTGGTTTTTTAATTAAGGCTCACTGTGAAACATACGTCTCCTGCATATGAGGTCCCCTGCATATGAGATAAAGACAGAATGTGACAAAGCCTAAACTATTTTTAAATCTCTAAGTTTGTTCATTAGGCACAAAAAATAGCAAATCTAAAAAGCACATTATGGCAATTATATCTGATGATGTATAATCGAAGTTATTGATTAGAGTCTACTTTTATTCTCTATATATGTCTGTAAATTCATATATACAATACTTATACTGATATACATGTTGGGATGAGTTCATTAAAGAGCACCAAAGAACTTGAGACCCGTGGAACCACTCTCGGCCTCTAGATTAGAAAATGTATGGTCCATATTGATTTGAATCACATGCGATTTGATTTTTTATGCAATAACACATTTAATGAAATTTTACTAATTTTAATTACATGCGTTTTAAACATTATAGCGCAATCACATGTGATTTAAATTACCTTAAGTTTTTTAGTGGTCTCAAATATACATGTACGTGTAAATGTATATGTTTATAATACTTTTTGGCAAAAACCAATGCAGGTGAGTGGTGTTGGAGGAGGGTTAGGCTACATGAGACCAGATGACTTAAATAATGCTTATGCAAGTCAAGCATCATGGACACGTGAGCCTGCTTCGACTCCAGGGTCTTCAAGGACCAGTGAGAGAAGATACGGGACCTAATTATTCCTACTCATCATTCAATGGCTTCTAGTGTTCTGATGGTTAACTCGAAGAGGGAATGGATCCTAGATCTTCTGAGTAACAAAGTAAAATGGGGCATCTAGATGTTGTATGGTCCGGTGCAAGGCATTTCTTTTTTCCTATTATTCCCTCAAAGCATGTTCAAGTGTTTCCCACATGAGTTTTTTTTAGGTTTACGTCTTTCTTGATTGTTTCGGTGTTACAAAGTTACAAAACTATTTTAGAATGCTTACTAATTGAATACAGTTATATGTAATATGTTAAGTGTTAACCAAGGAGTTCAATATTTGATAGCAGTGATTCTATCCAGCTGTACACTTCTAGAAAAGAGCCACGTTACCCCCAAACAGTGGGAAGAGATATTGTGCTGCCATGAGGATTCGGTGGGACAGGTAAGCAGGAAAGGTTAGGTAGAGGAATGGGTGACTCTGAAAGAGAGATATTGTGCTGCCATGAGCTTAATACAAATAAAAAATGAATAAATGTCTCAATTGAGAGGCCATATCATGATTGTGAGAGGCCGTACGAGGTTCTAGAATTTCTTTAGTTTTTAATAAAATGAAATGCGTGGCTATCTGTTTTAATAAACTGAGGGCGCGTTTTGTAAAAAGAAATTTAGGGAAATGAATTTAGGGAAATGAAATTGAGTAAAGATTAGAAATTCAGAGAATAAAAATTATGATGAATTTCACTGTTTGATAACGATATAGACTTACTCAAGAAATAAGCAATAATTTTTCTAACCATTCTTTTAATAACTACACTAAACTCGTAATAATTTTGGTTTTGTATGGACCAATTAAGACACAAAAATGCCCAAACCAATTAGACCTCATATACACTTCCTGCAATCTCATTACACGATTACAACACTCTGTTTAATAAAGTTCAATAAGAAACCACATGTAATCTTGAAAACATAAACTTGGGTGAAGATAATTCAACTTAGTAATATGATAAAAACATCAGTGTTCTCAATTTCAATAGCTAGTATTTACTAAATTGAAATATTTTGTTGAAGAACATAAAGATACACACAAAAAAGAAAACAATAGATCGATTTTACACTAATCGAGTGCCACGTGACGCATGGCTGAACAATAGGGCGGTTGGGACGAGGAAAAAAACAAAATTGGAAAAAAAAAAATGAACTGAGAAAGAATCAAGGAACCATATTGTGATTTGGGTTGGAGAAGGTTCGAGGAAGTATAAGATGTGTGAAAAATGTGAGTGCCACATGATCTTGTTGATATATACTGTTTTATTTTGAGAGTTGATATTGACATCAAATAAATTAATGGGCACCACAAAATATAATATGCATTAAGGGTATAATATTGTGGTGTCTTCATCAATTTATTTGGTGTTAGAGGTGAGATCCCTCACATTCATGCATTATTTAAAAAACAAATAAGACGATCTCAACCATCCATCCACCTTTTATCAAATGGCTGAGATTAGGGGTGGAAATCGGGTCGGGTTCGGGTTGGCGGGTCAGAAAATCCCAATCCAAACCTGACCCATTTAAATCATCGGGTCAGCTATGTCAACCATAACCTGTTTAGACATAACCCGAACCTAACCCATTTAACCCGTATATATACTTGTGTTGGCGGGTTAAATATGTTACACATGTTGAATATGTTAAACGGGTTGAGTCGGTTCAACGGGTTTCGGGTTGACCCATTGAACCCTTTTTTATATACAAAAGCTGGCACATTACACGAGTTAAACAGGTTGTCGGGTAGACTCGTTTAACACATTTAACACGCATAATAAAATATAAATAATTTTGAGTTTATGAAATAAAATCTTAAACGGGTTGGCGGGTCGACCCGCTTATTCTATTCCCAACCCGAACCTGACTTAGATAGGTCAACCCAAACTTGAACCATAATCTATTTAGCACAACCTGAACCTGTGATTTAGAATGAATCACATGGGAATCCCATGTGATTATGAATCACTTGAGATTCAGTTTTAGTTGTGTAATGTTATGAGAAAAGTGTAAATCACAGTTATCTTAGTTGTGTAATGTTATAGAAAACGACATAAACAGCTTCTTGTTTTTAAAGTTGATTTCGAAAAAGCCTTCGACTCTTTGCGTTGGGATTTTCTTGACGCGGTTATGGAGAAGATTGGTTTTGGTACTAAATGGCGTTCTTGGATTTCGGGCTGTCTTCATAATGCGCAATCCTCGATTTTAGTTAATGGTTCTCCGATCGACGAATTTGAGTTATTTAAGGGTCACCGTCAAGGTGACCCTTTATCTCCTTTCCTTTTCATTTTGGCTATGGAAGGTCTTCACTCTCTTACATGTAAGGCCGAAGAGTTGGGGTTATTTAAAGGTGCCACTATTGGAAGTGATAAAATGAGTATCTCCCATCTCACGTATGCTGATGATGTAATTTTTTTTGGTGAATGGTCTTGGGTTAACACCCAAAATCTTATCAGCATGCTTCGTGTTTTATTTCTTATTTCAGGGCTGAAAATTAATGTGAATAAAAGTAATGTCCTTGGTGTGGGCGTTTCAGATGAGGAGATATCCCATATGCGCACATTATTGGATGTGGAGTCTCGAAGTTCCCTTTTAAATATTTGGTTGTGCCGGTTGGAAGTAATATGTCCCGATGTGTTAATTGGAATGCGGTCACCCAGATTTTTGCCTCTAAGCTCTCCTCTTGGAAAGCTAAGCTTCTTTCAGTTGGTGGTCGCCTTTCTCTTATCAAGGCGGTGCTTGGTAATCTCCCTACTTATTTCATGTCAATATATCTGATGCCTGTTTCTATCCGTTCTAAACTAGAATCGATGCGAAGTAAGTTCTTTAGAGGAGTGGATCAGAATGATAACAAGTTGTCTTGGGTTAAGTGGGAGTATTGTTTGGCGAGTAAAAAGAGAGGCGGCCTTGGTATTGGTAGTGTATGTGGCCTCAATATTGGTCTGTTGTTAAAATGGATTTGGTTGTTTCTTACTCGGCCTTTTGACTTATGGACACCTGTTATTAGGAACATTTATGGCACTAATGGAGGTATTTTTTCTACTAATAACCGCAATCATAACCGAACCACTTGGGGTTATATTTTGCTCTCGGTTTCTAGTCTCAAGGATAAAGGTATTGACCTTCTTTCTTTATGTTCTCGTAAGCTGGGTAATGGTATGTCCACTTGTTTTTGGGAGGATACATGGTGCGGTAATTCCCCTCTCAAAACACAATTTCCTTGTATCTATAACCTGGAAACAGAAAAAAATTGTCTCATTGCTAACAGGGTTACTATGCTTCATTCCTACTGGAACATGGTTCTTAGGCGTATGCCTAGGGGAGGTATTGAATCGGCCCAATTTGATGCTCTTAAAGTCGCTATTCAGAGTGTGAGTCTTACGAATCAATATGAATCTTGGCAATGGTCTCTTGGTGTTACATCGGGCTTTTCAGTGGCTTTTGTGCGTGCTCTTGTCGATGATACCATTCTAGAGCCAGGCTTGGTGGTTACTAGGTGGAACCGTATCATTCCCATTAAACTGAATGTGTTTATTTAGAGATTAAGCCTCAATAGACTCCGTCTAGGGTGAACTTAGATCGAAGGGGTATTGAGGTCGATTCGATCTTATGTCCTACGTGCCAGCTTGATGTTGAAACTGTGAATCATACTTTTTTCAATTGTGATATGGCTAGAGATTTATGGTCTCTTTTAGCTAGGTGGTGGGATTTGGATTTTCCGATTTGCGCTAATATCACGGATTGGTATGGTTGGCTTGATAATGTTCGTATTTCTGCCAAGGCTCGTTTGGTTCTTGAAGGTGTGGGGGAGACCCTTATGTGGTCTATTTGGAACTTTCAGAATAAATCGATTTTCTCCAGTCCCCCTCCTAAAAAGGCTACCCTTTGGGATTTCATTGTTTCTCAATCTTTTTTGTGGCTGTCTTCTAGGATTCCTAATTGTAAAATTAGTTGGATAGGTTGGTTACAAAACCCTATAGCTACTATAGTCTCTATGTAATCTCCTTTTTCTAGCTTTTGCTAGTTCTTAATGCATTTCCGCTGTTCAAAAACAATTATCTTAGTTATCTAAAGGTATTCATTGTGAATTCAGTTTTAGTTGTGTAATGTTATGAGAAAAGTGTAAATCACATGATTTTTGTTATCTTAATCCCAAGGGATAAAATATGAAATCCCATGGGATTCAACATGAAATCTAAAGGTATTCATTGTGAATCCTATGGGATTCACAGTGAATCCCATGGGATTCAGAATGAATCACATGGGATTCAATTTTAGTTGTGTAATGTTATGAGAAAAGTGTAAATCACATGATTTTAGTTATCTTAATCCCTTGAGATTCTGCTTTTTATATGCAGATTCTATGAGATCACCAAGACCAAGTTTATATGAACACACTGAGATACCGGGTGGATCGATATATTGGGAGTCTCATGTAGAAGGAATTCCTGTACCAAAAGAAGGGAGATACTATGACACAATACAGGAAGCTATAGATATGTATAGTACCTACGCTGAAGCGGGAGGTTTTCAAATTAAAAAAGCAGGACATCGATTAACAAAATCTGGAATTGTACAACACAAACACATCATGTGTAACAAAGAAGGAGCTCCATGACATATTAACGTAGATACTTTGGATCCTAAACACATTGACAAACAAAATTGAAATACAACTCTGCATGTAACAGGTTGTAAAGCTTGAATAAAGTTAGAATTGGATATCGTTTCTGGAAAATACAAGATAATTCAGTTTATTTCTAAACACAACCATATGCTTATACCAAAAGAGTATAAACATTTTACAAAAAAGCAAAGAAAATTGACACGAGCAGAAAAAATGTTTGTTGTAAAAGCGGCAAAAAACAAGATTGGTGCAACACGGGCTCACAACTTATTAACGAGTATGAAAGGTGGGTATGAATATGTTCATGGGACATATGATGATTTTAAGAATCATCAGCGGGATATTAATATGTTCATAGGCGAAAGTGACACATAAATGCTTATAAATAAAATGAAAAACAGAAAGACGTATGTGCCAAACTTTACATTTTAGTATAAGGTAGAAGATAGTGAGTTAGTGGCAATGTTTTGGGCTGATGAAGTTTCAAAATGCAGTTATAAGGAGTTTGGAGACATAGTATCTTTTGATGCAACATTCACGAGTAATAAGCAAGTATTTTTTTAATATAATTTATCTTGTCGAAAAATCACATAGGATTTTGTTATAAATCCCATGAGATTCACAATAAATCACATGGGATAATGTATGTAATCACATGGGATTATACAAACTAGATCACATGGGTAATATGTATCACATGGGATCATTGAGAATCCCATGGGATTCATCTCTGAATCACACGGGATTCATATATGAATCTCATGGGATTCATCTATGAATCCAATGTGTTTTACATGTGTATATCATGTTATTTATTATGAAAATAAGCTTCTAAAACTCTATTTATCAAAAACATATTCGTAAAGAAATATAAAATGAAACTGATATCAAGAAGTGTTTAAACAAGATCGTTTGGAATATGTTCAAGGAACCGTTAGAATTTGAAGAGAAATAGGCTAAGTTGATTGAAGATTTTGGTTTGCAAACCACTAATGGATGACCAAAATGTTTAAACTACGATAAATGTGGATTCCAACTTATTTTATCGACTCGCCTTTGTTTTTATTGATGAGAACCACATCAAGGTCTGAGAGTGAAAACTCCTTCTTTAAAAGTTTCACAAGCCCAGGAGCAACGCTAGTTAGTTTCATGATGTCCTATGAATCAGCAATGGAAAGACAACGTTATAGGCAAGAACATTTAGACTTTAAAACACTAGACGCGACTCCAAAATGTGAAACAAAGTTAGCAATTGAACGTCATGCGGCAAGAGTGTATATTAGGACAATATTTTTGCTTGTTCTAACGGAAATATGAAGCATGTTGGACTTGTACGATACATGATTTAAAAATAGAAGAAGGTTGTGAGATTGTCATGGTTAGAGAAAAAAATGCGGCAGCTTATAGAAACCTTAATACGAAACTTGCAAAAGAACAAGCAGAGGAAGGCGGAAAAGTAGCAGCAGAAATTTTTTTAGACTATAAGGTATGTTACTTGTTGGTATAAACTACTATAGTATCACACGGGATTCATCAAATAATCCCATGGGATTCATAATGCATCGGTGTATTGGGAGGATACACCGTAGCCGCATGTATTTTCCTAAGAGGAGGATTATTTTCAACAAGTTCTTCGGGCTTTCTCTTATCCATATCTAACTTCAAAAACACTTGTTCAGGGGTTAATTGAGTTTGAGGTTTGAATGTGGCTAAGAAGGAATCCTTAGTATAGTTGGGAGTTTTGAAATTTAATATTTTCTCAACCATTTTAGGTTCATTCATTTTCTTATCCATTATCTCTCTAGTGGTATTTTCTAACTCTATGTCATCTTCTGTTATTTTTACACAAGTTGGCTTTTGTTTGGGCTTAAGAATCTCACTACATAAATCACTTCTTGAGCGTTTTTGGCTTTCTTAAGGTACACAGGATTTCGGTCTTCTACAAGGTTTCCAATGTGTTTATCACTTAATACTCTGTGATTTGTAATCATGTGAGCAGTCTGAATGGTGTTGCCTTGTACGTACAACTTGTTTTCAAGTTTGTTCTTTAAAGTTTTAAGATTGGAAAAATCATTTAGGAGTTTAGATTCCTTTTATTTGAATTCCTGTTTAAGCGTTTTTACATTTTCTTGAATTTATTGTTTTTGTTTAACAGTTTGATTAAGTTTCTCTTGTAAGGAATTTAACTCTTGTTTTAACGTTTCTTCCCTTAAATTACATTTAGTGATTAGTGTACGCATTTGGCAATCCATTTCCTGCTCACGTGTGGTAAGCTCAAATTTAGCACGCTCTTCATAGATGGCAACTTGATCCTTATATATATTTAGCTTAGTGGTCAGGGAGTCATCAGGCACATATTTAGTGTACTTATTAAACACATATTCATCATTAATGGCAGAAGATGCAGCACTTGGTACAACAAGAATTTCATCGTGCTTCACATATTTCTCATATGGGATAACATTGCTATTTCCTATATTTACAATATCTGACTCAACGACTTCTGTTGGTAGTACTTTGTTGGGAATATTTTGCTCATCAACCATATCATATAGCTTTAGTACCTCTGATATGACTGAAGCATTGGAGGGACCAAATTGTTGAGGTGATGAAACCATGGGAGAAATATTAGCCATGAAAATGGTCTGTGCCGTTGGTTCATCATCAACATCAGAGTTGAAGGCATCACAGTCCGCAACCTGGAAGATGTTGGGATCATTCTATGCCAAATCATACACTGGTTGTTCATCCACGTCAGCATCGAACGTGTTGGCATTCCCCTCAGCAAGAAACAACTCTTCCTCATCCAACACAACTCCACTATCTTGTGCCTGCATCAGCAACATCTTATCCCTGAAGTACTCAGCATTTTGTGGATGCTTAGGTTGAGTGTAGTTCCTAGCAATATGTCCCAAACCACCACAGTTGTAACACTTAATCGGTTTGCCTTGACCTTGAGCCACTATCCCTCTCTGTTCTGAGCCCCCACATAACCAACTGCAACATTCCCCCGTGCAACATTCCTTGGATTCACATTTTGTCTTCCTTGCACATTCTGTACCACAACCCTTCCATCTTCCACTGTAGCTTGATTGTGTGGGTATGATGAGGTCCTAAGTTGGTTGTTTGTTTGGGGAAGTGAGGTTCTGTATTGTTGAACCAATAGAGCAACTTGGTTCGAGAGGTTTTCAATCAACATGTCTGTTGGGGTATATCCTGAGTCTGGTATATTAACCTGATTCTGATTCTGGGAAGATGGTAAGTACTGTGTTGTTCGAGTGTTTAGCTTCACATTAGAAACAAATGCAACTGAGTCATTTGTTGTGGTTGTTGTTGTAGTTGGATTGATTTTTTCCATGATCAAACGGTCATATATAGCATGCTTCTCATGTTGAAGTAAGTAAGCATACAACTGCTCATAGTTCGAGTTTCTCAATCCTTTGTTCAGCTTCACTGCGGTAACGAACCTGTTCCTCTCAGGGTTCATGTTGTTTACGAACTTGGAATTGAGTTGGATATTTGGCATAGTCATCTAAATATTCCTCATATCATTCACAAGTTTGTTAAACCTCACATAGTACTTAGTAATACTCTCCCCTAGATTCATCTTGAAGTTCTCAAAGTCATCGTACAACTGTGACTCTCGATCTTCCTTTGTCAGTTCTGAGCCAGAAATAAGCATTTTGACATTGTCCCACACTGCTTTGGCCTGGGTGTTGTGATTTATCAGCTTGTAGATGTCCTTGGGTAGACCTTAAAGGATGATGTTGGAAGCTCTGATGTCAGCATCATATATTTTCTTCTCCTTATCATTGAGATCATCATAAGTCCTTGGTCTATCCATTCCCAGAGTGGCACTTCCATCTTCACTAGTTGCTAGTTCATCTCTGGTAGTGCCCATCTGGTACGGACCTTCGTCAATTGATTGAATGATGTTAAGATCATTCTCTTTGCCTAAGCAGTACAATCGGATTCTCTGAGACCAAGATTCATAATCTGTTCTATCCAGCGTAGGAGGGCGGGCATCGGACCCAGTAGCTTGAACATCGTCAAAAACAGTAGACATGATGTCCAAATGAACGGGATTTTACAACTCTTTGATTAAAACCGAGAAATCGAATCTTTCGCTGGATTTTACAAAAATCAAGAGGAAACCGTAGAACCCAAACCGCAAGTATCAAATCTCAAGAGACAAAGCGCAACTTTCAAGTCGCAATACACAAACCGCAATACTTGACAAAACGCAAGACTAACAAACCGCAAGAGAAAAATATCAAAGGCTTCAAGTCGCAACACTGACAAACCGCAAGTGACAAGTCGCAAGAGTCTTCAAACCGCAATAAGACAAATCGCAAGTTGGACAAAATGCAAGTCTCAAATCTCAAGAGTTTCAAACCGCAACATGTGACAAATCGCAAGTGTCAAATCACAAAGACAAAACGCAGGAATAACAAATCGCAATAGTCTTCAAACCACAAAGGGACAAACCGCAACGTGTCAAGTCGCAGAGACAAATCGCAGGACAAGATGACAAATCGCAGGTCACTGTCAATCAGGCACAAGTGTCAATATCATCCTTTTTGTCCTTTTAGCCAACTGACAAAATGAAAGTATTGTCCTTATCAAAAAAATCGCAACAAGATAATATTATAAAAATTAAACCACAACACCAAACACGTCAAACCGCAAAAAAAATAGCCAAGTCGCAACTCAATATAACCAACTCGCAAGCAAGATTGTACCAAACCGCAACCAAGAACCTAACAAATCGCAACTCAGAAGACACAAACCGTAACGGAGAACTTGAACTTAAACTCACGTATACAATCAAAACCAACCACAAACGAGTTGAGACAAGCTTCCCAAACACAAAACTAAGCTAATATGATAAACCTAAACACGAAAGTACAACCAAATAACAAACTTAGCCAGTAAACAAGATCAAACTAGTGAAAAAACTTTCTAAACCATTCGACCCATACAACCTCAATATCCAATCTAGAATTCGAGCACACACGAAGTAGATGATCAAACCATAGCTCTTGATACCAATTGTAAGAGATTGGATATCATAAACACACAAACACACAATATATGGATCGAATGTAAAGAGGGTTTAGAGAGAGAAAGTAGAGAGAATGGGAACTTCTAGGGAGATAAAGTGAAAGTATATTATGAAGCTCCAACCCTCTACCTTGGGAGGTAGAGGGTATTTATAGTTTTTACAAAATACACCTCCCTATGGGTTGTGGATCAGGTATACAGTGGGTAAAGACCCGTCCGTCCTTCATGGTGTTACTTAACTAACTAGTTACTAATGACTAAACGTCTAAGACTACAAACTTTCTAATGCTAACAAATACACGAGGTGACCGAGTCACTAAGTTTACTTTTCATTCATAGTACATGTGCACAACAGCCTGCAACAGCTACATATTTAGCTTCTGCTGATGATATAGCCACGGACTGTTGTTTCTTAGTGCTCTAACACACTAATTTTCCTCCAAGGAATTGGCAAGATCCTAAGGTGCTTTTTTTATCCATGTTACAGCCTGCATAGTCTGAGCCCGAGTATTCTTTGAGGTCAAAGCCTGAACACTTGGGATAGTAGAGCCCAAGGTTTGATGTACCTTTCAGGTACCTGAGGATTCTCATGGGTGCAGTAAGATGAGACTCTCTTGGATCAGACTATATCTAGCACATAGGCAGACTACAAATTGAATATCAGGCCTTGAGGCAGTGAGATACATCAGTGAGCCAAATACTCCATGAAACAAGGTTTCATTTACTGACTTTCCTGCAAGGTCAGGCCCTAAGTTGTTTGGAGGAACCATGAGAGTTTTAACTGAGGAGCAATCAAAGATCTCATATTTCTTTAAGAGATTTCTAGTGTACTTCTCCTGACTGATGGAGATTCCTTTGTCAGTTTGTTTGATTTGAAGTCCAAGGAAGTATGTGAGTTCTCCCATCATGCTCATTTCAAATTCCTTTGTCATCAGTTTCTCAAACTGTTTACAAAGTTTGTAATTTGTTGAGCCAAATATGATGTCATCAACATACACTTAGACTAGTATCACATCTCCTTTAGTCCTATAGATAAACAAGGTGTTGTCTATCTTTCCCCTGACAAACTTGTTTTGAATGAGAAAGGCTGAGAGAGTTTCATACCAGGCTCTTGGAGCTTGCTTCAGTCCATAGATATCTTTGTTAAGCTTGCAGACATGGTCAGGAAACTCACTGCTTTCAAATCCAGGGGGTTGTTGAACATAAACTTCTTCCTGGTGTTTACCATTGAGAAACGCACTTTTGAAATCCATCTGGTATACTTTGAAATTCATGTATGTTTCATATGCCAGGAAGATCCTGATGGTGTCCATTATAGCAATAGGAGCAAATGTTTCTTCATAATCAATTCCTTCTTGTTGATTATATTCTTTGGCAACCAATCTAGCTTTGTTCTTAATGACTATTCCATTCTCATCAGTCTTGTTCTTGAAGACCCATTTCATGCCAATGACTAGAACATCTTTGGGACATTTGACTAGAGTCATAACTTTGTTTCTGTCAAATTGTTCTAGTTCAGCTTGCATGGCTTGTAACCAACTTGGGTGTTTCAGGGCTTCTTTGAATGACTTTGGTTTAACATCAGAGAGAAAGTAAACAAACAAACACTCATTAGCTGAGGCAGCAGTTAACTTAGCAGCCATGCTTCTAGTGATCATGCCTTCAGTTGGCTCTCCAATGATGTTAACAAGTTCAATGTCCTGAGACCTGGTCCATTTATCTTGGGGTCTAGGATATGAGCTTGTTGAGGTTTCAAGGGTTTGAGGAACAACTTCAGTAGCTGGAGATTCATTGATGGTAGCCTGAGATTCAACAAGGTATTGGGTTTCATCTTGTTCAGTTTGAACAAAGGGAATCTTAGGTTCTTGAACATTTTGTTCAGTATGATCAGTCTCATTGGGAACTTGTTGAGTATCAATGAATTCACTGATAGTTGGTTAGGGAAGGTTGTGAGGAATGATGTAGTAAGAAACATCAACATCAGCCTGATACTGTGTAGAGGAATTACTTTCAGGATGATATTCATCAGGAGGATATCTTGATGAGTCATCAATTCCTATTTCTTCCAAAGAGGTGTTTGAGTAACTGATCGCCTTAGTACTTTCATCAAAGGTTATATGAAAGGTTTCCTCAACTTGTTGTCTTCTGGTGTTGAACACCCTGAATGCTTTAGACATTAGTGAGTAACCAAAGAAATCACCATCATCATCTTTGGCATCAGATTTGCCCAAATGGTCCTTGTGATTGTGAATGAACACAGGAAATCCAAATACATGGAAATAGTTGATGTCAGGGAGTCTTCCTTTGAAAATCTCATAGGATGTTTTGTTATATCTTTTGACAATTACTGACCTGTTTTGTGTATAACAGGCAGTTTTGACTGCTTCAGTCCAAAAATGCTTACACAACACTGAACCATTTAACATGGTTCTTGCAGCCTCAATGAGTTTTCTGTTTCCTTTCAGCTACCCCATTTTGTTCAGGGGTATAAGAAGAAATTTTGGGATATTCCCTTTTTATCACAGAAACACTCAAGTTCATGATTTCTGAATTCAGTACCATTGTCAGTACGAATTTTTTTGACATGGATGTCATTTTGATTCTAAATCTTCCTGATGAAGGACATGATTGTTTCAGCTGCCTGACTTTTTTTGATGAGGAAGTATACCCATATATATCTTGAAAATTCATCAACAATGACCAGGGTGTACTTCTCATGTTGAATAGATCTTGGACTGACATGTCCAAAAGGTCCATGTGTAGGAGATGAAGGCAGCTTTTGATTAAGATTTTTTTTTCAGTTTTAAAGGAAGCTCTATGATATTTTCCTTTTTCACAGGCTGAGCAGGGTTTATCCTTTGAAAACACAAGGGATGGTAGGCTGAGGACTATGTTCTGTTTGGCAAGGTTGTTTATGTTTTGGAAGTTTAAATGAGATAGTCTTTTGTGCCAAGCCAATTCAATATTTTAGTGGCTTGAGTAAAATGACAAGTTCCATTTTGAGTCAAGGTTGACACGCCCACAACATAAACATCCTCTCTTCTAGGGGCTATAAAAACAATTTCTTTATTAGCATTGAAGATTGTGCCTTGCTTATCATCAAACTGAATAATGTACTTAGCATCACATAGTTGACTGATACTTATAAGATTGTACTTGAGACCATTTACATAGGCTATTCTGGTAAAAACTATTCCACTACAGTTTACTGAACCATAACCTTCAGTGGTACATGATGAATTATCAGCAACTACTTCCTTAGGTCTTGGCTCTTCTACATATTTGTGCAAATATTCTTTCACACCAGTCATACTCCTTGAGTATTCACTGTCTAGATGCCAAACAGGCTCCCTGTCATGTCTCTTTCTCATGGTGATGTTGACCCACTCTCCATTTCTAGCATGGCTCTTTCCAACAGTCAACATTTCTCCTTCAGCAAGTGCCATCAGTGCACTGTCTCTAACTTCTTCATCAGAGGAAACATTTTCATCATCCAGTCAAAGGTTTCAGCAACAAGACCTTTGTTCTTTCCCTGAGAGAGCTTAGAGCTTTGTGTGGATTGAGGGGTTGTTGGTGCAGCCTAAACGAGTGCAAGTTTAGCCTTTGCTTTTCTATACTTAGCTTCAAAGTCTTTTTTATCTTTATGATCAGTTATGTTTTGAAAATGATTAGAAGACTGAAGCAATTTAGGTTGAAACTTGCTAGTTTCTGAGGAACTGTTTCTAGAAAATTTATATGAAGGTTCTGAAGTGGTTTTAGAAAAACAATCTTTTACAAAATGACCCTTTTTATCACACTTACAATATTCAGTGCTTTTATTTGCTTTGGAACTAGAAAAGTTTGACTTATTTCTTTTGATAAAACGTTTTGAGTTTGCAAGGAGTGCCCTTTCTTGAAATTCAGTGTGTAAATTATTAAGGTTTTCCTCACTGGTTCTTTCATCAGCCTCATCATCAGAGTTTTCTTGAAAATCTTGCGCAACACCATTTGAATAGAATGCAGTTGATATGGGTGTAATGGTCAGGGCCCTTTTGGTTTCTTGAGCCTTTTTTGAATCAGGGTATCTCCTAGAGATTAAGTTGTCTTCATAGACAAACTTCCTATAGATTTCAGGGAGCTCAAGATTTTAAATGTGATTAGCATTCCTAAGACCCTAAGAGAAGCTTACCACTTCTCAGGGAGACTGTTGACAAAGCCAACATTCATCTCATGCTTAGACAGGGTGACACCATCATTGGACAACTCATTGAGTAGTGTCTTATAACGGGTATAGGTTTCTAAGAGACTTTCAGAATCTTTGGCTCTGAAAGTGTTATACTCAAGTTTCAGGTCCATTATCCTGTTTTCCTTGGTATCTGAGGGACCCTCATAGCTATGAACCAAGTCAGACCAAGTTTGTTTGGCTGTTTTACAATTTATGACTGATTCCGTTATATCATCAGGGAGATGGGATATAATGATGCTTTTGAGGCGTTGGTCCTGATTGACCACCTTTCTCTCATCAGGAGTCCATTGAGCTTTAGGCTTGGGTAAACCTTCAGCAGTTTTAGGGACAAATGGACCATCATGAATACATTTAATGTAGTATGGTTCCATTCCATTTAAGTAGCAAAGCATGCGCTTTTTCCACTTATTGAATTTTCCAACTTCCAGTTAGGGAGCAACAGCTGAATAGCTTCCTCCCTTTTTGTCGACTAGTTGGGGCATATAACTATCAGCCATGGTAGGATCTTGATTTTGAAAACTTGAGACTCTGTGATTAAAAGTTTTATAAACTAGAGGCTCTGATACCACTTGTTGTTCCCTTTAACTTGGTTAGAATTAACCACAAAGTTAATCTACCCAAGCTCCATGGCTTAGCAATATTGTTCGAAAAATAGTTTAACAAGTTAAAAACGTAAAGTAAAATAGAAAATAGTTTTTCAACGTTTATATTCTTTTTAAAAGTTAATCAAAGAATATATTACCCAAGTGTTTGTGGAACAACACTTGGGATTGAATGGCAATGTATGGTATACTCCTCACTAAACTTAAGTACAACTTTGCTAATCAACTGAGCTAACCTTAGGGACTTAGTTGTATTTGGAGGAGTAAAATGGCTTGTGAATGTCTAAGCATTTAGTGCACAAGCTTAACCCTTTTACTCCACCTTATGACTGCTATTTATACAAGTATTAAATACAACCATTTCCTAAAAGACAAGACTGACACAAACTTCAGATGAAAAAATACCTTACGTATTTTGTCTCTGTTACACAACACTATTTCTAGTAAGGGACAAGTTCACTTTCTTAGTGTTAATGTTGACACACTCATGGTCTTTTATCCATTCAGGGTAAGTTGACCTTTGCAGATAAGGACACACTCTTATCCTTCAAACTTATCCTGACTTTACTTTAGTCTTCAAGTCTTCAGGCTTTATGTCTTCAGTCTTCATACTTGGTGAGGAGTCTGGGGATTCAGTGAGCTATTGTCATTACTCATTGAATCCATCATCTTCTTCTTTGGCTCATGTATCATTTACTGAGTCCCGCCTCACTGAATGGAAAACCCTTCTTCTTAGGCTTGTCCTGAGCTTCTTAAAGATGACTCACTGAACAACTGTTTATTCAGTGACTAGCGTATGCTTAAGGCTATTAAACATTTAGGATTTTATCTTCAAATCCTTTGTTGGATCGATGTACTCTAACCAAACTAACTTAAATAGCTTGTTAAGGTTTAATAACCTCGGATAAATCCTAAGTTATTAACAAAGAAACACTGAGAAAACTTTATTAAGTATGCGGAATTTACTTAACAAAGCTAAGAAGAATAACTTTAACAATGAACGATTTTATTAATAACTCTAACTCTGCTTATTATGCAGATCTTTAACAACTCTAATAATATCGAACTTATCTCTAAAACTCTAATAAAATCACGTACATCTTATGCCAATCTAGGGGTCCTTTTATAGGCTCAAGGATACCCTAGTCAGTTTACAATTTGTATCCTTGTACGTCAAGTAATCTAACATAGAATATTCTAGAATTACAATACTTTCTATAAACGAATAATACAGTTCTTTGCTCTTGCAGTACTTTGACCTCGTATGCAGTACTTTGACTTTATCATTTAGCAGTACTTTGACTCTTTGACTTTTCCAGTACTTTCATATCCCAACAATCCTCCCCTAACTTGAATTCTACTTGTTTGACTTCAAGTTCCTTTGTGACTTTATCTTTATCAGCTTCATCTTTTGAGAACAGATTGTCTTTGTCTTTGGATTGTATCTTTGTAGTTTCTGTGCATAGTCAAAGTATCTTTAGAAATATTCTTTTACAGCATCATCCAGCAAGCTCCATCTTTTCAGCAACACATCAACATATGATAATTTGTACATTAATTCAGTTTAAGTTGCAAACTATTCTCATCACTTCCAGGTGTATTAACTCCTGTGAGAGGTGAATCATTAAAAATTTAATGGATTTAGATCTCTTTACCAAAGCCATTAACTCTGGAGTAGCCAAATGTTTTGGTGTGTAAGACCATGGTACACTGATAACCATATGATTTTTAGCAAATCATCAGCTATCAACAGATTTGATTTGTCTTTACCAAAAGCTGTACCCTTCTGGACTAGTTAGTTCTTTCATCATGGTGAACTAATTACCATATAATGGTTTTTCCACTGCCTTTACCACAAGCCATTTTCTTGTGGGCTAGCCAACTCTTCACATTACTGATATGGTGAGTTGATTACCATCCAACTTATTAGCAAGTTGTCAACTAAAAACGGATTTGATATATCTTTACCAGAGCCGTTTGCTCATGGATTAGTCAATCCTTTTGTAACCATGGTGGATTGATAACCTATTGATGTTATCATCTCAAAAACCATTTATTCAACCATTGTTTCTAAATTATTTATTACTTAACAAAAGTTTTCTTCAAAATTCACTTAACTGGTTAAAAGCTGCAAGCAGTACTTTGATTAAAGTACTGTTTGATCAGCAGTACTTTGAATAAAGTACTGATTTATCAAAAATAATTTATTCAATTAAGTCACATACCAGTTATTCATTATCTTCTGGAATAGTAGTCCAGTTGATAAACAAATTGATAACCATACAAGCAATTTCATTGTCCTCTTCAACCTCCATTCCATGCTCTAGCATCCTCCTCATAAGATCGACTGTAAGAGGATATCTTCTATCAGCAAACATATGAATCATTGTGCCATTTTCCAATTCTAGAACATGAACTCCAGATTCTTCAAAAAATCTCCAGCAGACAATTTCCCAATTCTCTTGATTCTTCCAAATTTCATCACTACTCTGTTCTTCAGTTTCCCATGCAGTTGTGAGATCTCCTAGTAAAACTAAACCAATTCCTTCTAAAGGATGATGTTCAAAATACACTTTACCACATGATTGATTGGTCCCGAACCGTCAAGTTATCTCACACAAGCTAGCCACTTGTGAATGGCTAACCATAAGAAACTTAAAACAGTTCAGACACCAATGCAATGAAGTCCAGGAGAGTATAGTGTTTCCCCAGGTCGTTATGTCCCAACGAGCTGTGCGAGAATAGTCAAACGTATAGTGATCGAGAGGATTTGAACGGAAAAGAGTTTTGATTTATTATAACTACAGAAAAAGTATATAAATTACAAGGGCTTAAGTGCAAATTAAAGAAAATTAAAAAGATAAACTATATTAAATAAATGCTATCACTATTTGCAAAATGATGTTTTTGATTTTTCTATTACAAATTTAACTTTAAAAACTACGTAACGTACAAAAGAAAATGTGATACTGAAGCAGTATTAATCCTAAAAATATGAAAATGATATTTTTACAAACCTAATGATAAAAGAAAATTTTTAGAAAAAGAAAATTATTTTTAAAACTATTTATCTAATTATTATTAATTAAAAACTATTTTTACTTATTTAATAATACCCTAAAATACAAGAAAATATGAAATAAAGCTAGAAAAATGAAATTATGACTTAGAAAAATCTAAAATAACAAAAGAGAATTTTCAAAACTAATTTTGTATTTTTCTGATTATTTTTGTATTTTCTATGAATTAAAAACTATTAAAAACTAATTAAATTGCTTAAAAATACAAATTTAACTAAGAAAAATCTGGAAAAATATTTTTTTGACTTTTTATATTTATCTTAACCTAGTAAAAATGAAAAATTATTTTTTTGAAACTTTTCTGAATTAATTGTATTAAATGCTAATTAAAAAGTACTAAAAATTAATTTAAATGCAGAAAAATACCAAACTGACCTAGAAAAATCTGAAAAATTCAAGATAAGTCTAAAATATTATTATGAATCTAGGAAAAATATAAAAAGAGAGGGTTGTGTGTAAGAAAATGCAACTGCAATGCAAAGTGCTTATGAATAAGCACTTGTATTAAGCAAATGAACACAATAAGCTACCAAACTGAAACAGAAGTTATAATATGCTAAAATTACCCAAATGAAACAAGTTACAACTATCCTACACCTCTAAATTACCAGCTACACAGATTTGATTATATGAGCTTATGTGCTTAAAACAGTTTTTACCACTACTTTGGAGATTGCAAATAAGCTACTCAATAAGCTAAAATTGAAAAACAGAAGTGGGAACCTCAAGAAGACCTGGCTAGCTATGTCTAAACCACAGATGAGCCCTGGATGAGCTCTGATGAGCTTGGTTCAAGCCCTGCACAAAACCTGTGCACACTCAGTTAATACTGAGTTTGTGCACAGGGGAAGTAAGACCCAATTGACAAGCTCATTTGGAGCTTTTAAAAAATTGATAAAAATCTACAAAAAGGATAATAAAAAAATAGATCAGTTGAACTTTTTAAACCCAAAGTTTCACATGAATTGACCCAGAAATGAAGCAATTAAAAATCAACTCAGTTGGGCTCAAAATGACTTTTTCAGCTTTTGACTATTTGACAGATTTAAGAAGTTGACTAATTTGAACTTTGAAACTAGATTTATGGACTGAAATTGATGTAATATGATGAAATGAAACTAATGCAAGCTAGTTATATGAATTTTAAACACAAAACAAGTTTTTGCTTTAACAAAATTCCAACAGTTAAGTAATTAAGACAGTTGCTTGATGATTTTGACTTTGGGTGTTATGCAAATGTTATTTGTTGACTGCAATGAACACAAATGAGCTCAATAAGCCTAAAACCACAAGTCACAACCTCTGAACAAACCTTAATCACAGAATTGCTATATGATCCAAACAACCTTTTATTTCACTGATTTGCAATTTAAATGAGCTAACTACTGATTTAGCTAATGCTATTGATCAAACTGAGTTTAACTACTCTAAATACAACTTAATTAACAGATAAGAACTAATCTAAATCACAAATACAGATTATGCAATTTCTTGAAAATCACTTACAATTGGTCCTAGCCACAATGGCTTGAAATCAGTCAACCACTGAACCTCTATCCTATATATATCAACCCAATAGACTCCAAATCAACCCAAATCCAGCACTGCATCACCCATATCCATTTCCATTTCAATTTTTGGCCCAGATTGACTTTCGTTGACCAAGAACCCAATTTGCTTGAAACTTAAATGTGAGCTTACAAAAAGCTATAAGAAGCTTATATAAGCTTGTTTGAACTTAAAAATAAGCTAGTTGAAGCTTGGACATAAGAATTGGAAACTGAAATTGTAAACAGTAAGCATGAAACTTGAAATGTGAACATAAGCTTGAATTGATGCTTGAAAATAGTTGTAATACACTGAAACAAGTTAGTTTGATACAATGAAACTTGAAATAACAACTAAGAATCTCTTTAAGACTTAAGAATTTAAAAAACGACATACATTTTAGAATTAAACTAAGTACTACTCTCTTTCTTGCTTCTTCTTCCTATCTTTATACACAAAAAGGCTTCTCTCTCTCCTCTGAGCATTTCCCACCTTAATTCAGGACCCTTGGATGAGTTGAAGAGATTTTAGCCGTTGGATCACTTTTGGCGGGAAAGTGGGATATTGCAACTGGGACAGGTTTGAGTGCAAGGGGGAAGGAGCATTAAATGCGTTTGGCTGTTAGGTGCTTGGAGGTGGAACAAAGCGTGGAGTAGGGTGGAGTTGCAGGTATAGGTGGGTGAAGAGGGGACAGTGGAGGGAAAAGGGTGGCTGGGTGGTTTTAAACCGTGGTATTTGGATTCGGGTATAGGAGTTGGACTGGACCGGGTAAAAGGTTTATTGGGCTTGGGATAGATATAGGATTTGGACTTAGGATTAGTTTTGGATAAATGTATAGTTTAGGGACCAATCTTGCCAAAACTGAAAAACCAGGGACCACACATGTAACTTCTGAAAATGTAATCCAAGGGTTGGTTTTGCCAATCTTCAAAAATATAAGGACCAAAACTGCCAAATCTGAAACTCCGGGGACTAAACTTGTAATTTCTCAAAACTTTTGATATTTTTCACCAAAGGACTAATTATGACAACTTATGATTTTAAAAGGACCTTTGGTGACTTTTCTTTTAAAATAAATGCCCAGGGACTATTTTTGACAACTTTTGAAACTTGGGGGACTGAAACTGCCAATTATGCAAACTTAGCTCATTTTTCATCTGATTTTAAACATTTTGCATCTGAAACATATAAAATACAATTTTAAGATATTTTCAGTATTTTGATGCATTTCTGAGCGTTTTTAAGTGTTTTGCAGTTCAGATTAAAGCAAAAATGATGAGTATTTACACACTCATCAATCCCCCACACTAAACTATTGCTAGTCCCTAGCAATCTTTTGAGAAAAACATAATGGTTTTGAATCTCTTTACCAAAAGCCATTACTTCTGGAGTAGCCAAATGTTTCAGTTCAAGTAAGAACTATGGTACACTGATAACCATATGATTTTGAGCAAATCACCAGCTTTCAACGGATTTGATTTGTCTTTACCAGAAGCCGTTTGCTTCTGGACTAGCCAACTCTTAGATAAATTATCAATATTATCTTTGGTGAGCTGATTACCAATTATGGTTTTTCCACTGCCTTTACCACAAGCCATAAACTTGCGGGCTAGCCAACTCTTCACTTTTAAGGATATGGTGAGTCGAATACCATACAATTTTGGGCAAATTGCAAGCCGTCAACGGATTTGAGATATCTTTACCAAGAGCCGTTTGCTCCTAGATTAGCCAATCCTTTTGTGTATTAGACATGGCGGACTGATAACCATAGGCTGAGTAAGTGCAGAACACTTATTCCAAAAAAAAATTTTGACCAAAAATGGGGGAATTAGGCGGTATAATTACATGATAAAATTCATGAGAATTCCCCCCCACACTAGAAATGAATATTGCCCTCAATATTCAAAGTAGCGGCGGTTATGCCGAAACAAAGAACGTAAAAGGGAAATACTACGGCCATTATTTAGCAAGATTTTTTTTTTTTTTTTTTTTTTTTTTTTTTTTTTTTTTTTTTTTTAAAAAAAAAAACTTATATACAACAGCGGGGGGCAACTCCCCCACACTAGGGTGGTAGAAAGATAGAAAGAAGTCAGAAATATGGGTGAAAACCCATATGGCATGCTACTGTTTTTGATTCCCGAGTCGCTAGCTTGACTCGATCCCCGCATTCATTGGTTCATGGGGAAAGTTTGTAGATCCGGGACAACCACAGGAGGTATGTCCTCTCCAAAATAATGCTTCAACCGATGACCATTCACTTTAAAGTTTGGACCATCGGGTTGAGATAACTCAATGGTTCCATATGGAAATACTTTAGTGATGGTGAATGGTCCAGACCAGCGGGATTTTAGTTTTCCCGAGAAAATCTTCAATCTTGAGTTGAAAAGAAGGACTCGATCACCGACATTGAAAACGCGGTTTTTGATTTTGGAGTCATGAATCTTCTTTGTCTTTTCTTTATAGATCAAAGAGTTCTCGTATGCTTGATCACGGAGTTCATTTAATTCATTCATTTGAACTTTCCGGTGATCACCAGCTGTCTGAATATCGAAGTTGGCATGTTTCAAGGCCCAGTATGCCTTGTGCTCAAGCTCAACCGGCAGATGACATGCCTTTCCGTACACTAGCTTGTATGGAGTACACCCGATGGGTGTTTTATAAGCTGTACGGAAGGCCCAGAGTGCGTCATCTAGCTTATCCGACCAAGAGGCACGGTTTTCGCCAACCGTCCTCTCCAGAATTTTTTAATCCCTCGGTTGGAAACTTCCACTTGCCCACTTGTTTGGGGGTGGTACGCAGTAGAGAGACGGTGAGTTACACCATACTTTTGCATGACTCTATCAAACTGGTCATTGCAAAAATGCGTACCACGATCACTAATTATAGCTCGTGGAGTTCCAAACCTAGCAAAAAGAGATTTTAAGAATTTCACAACAACTCGGGCATCGTTGGTAGGCAAAGCCTTAGCTTCAACCCATTTTGACAAATAGTCAACGGCCACGAGTATGTATTTGTTTCCGCGAGAAGAAGGAAATGGCCCCATAAAGTCAATGCCCCAGATGTCAAAGATCTCACACACTTGAATGGCGTTTTGCGGCATTTCATTTCTTTGTGAGATATTCCCGTGACGTTGACAAGCGTCACAGGTTTTGACAAATTCATGGGCATCCTTATAAATCGTGGGCCAATAGAATCCGGAATCAAACACCTTCTTGGCGGTGTAGTTGGGGCTATGATGTCCCCCAGTAGGTCCAGAATGGCAAGCCTTGAGAATGTCATTGGCTTCCTGACCATACACACATCGCCGGATGACTTGATCCGCGCAAATTTTGAACAAGTAGGGGTCGTCCCAGAAATAATGTTTCACATCTTTAAAGAATTTGTTTTTCTGTTGGGACGACATCCCTTTCACCACAAAGTTACCCGCATGGTAATTTGCAAAGTCAGCAAACCATGGGGTAGAAGAGTCTCCACGAAAAGAAACCACATTGAGTGTTTCGAGAGGAAATGTTTCATTTATTTCCTTTTTCTCGAACACATCTTGGTGAGGGTTTTCTAGACGGGACAGATGATCAGCAGCCAGGTTCTCAGCTCCTTTTTTATCACGTATAATGATATCAAATTCTTGTAGGAGGAGAACCCAACGGAGCAATCTCGGCTTTGCATCTTGTTTTGCAAAGAGATATTTGAGAGCCGAGTGATCCGTATACACCACGCATTTGGTCAAGATAAGGTATGGCCGAAACTTTTTAAACGCATATACCACAGCTAATAATTCTTTTTCTGTAGTGGTGTAATGGGTTTGAGCTTCAGTCATAGTTTTACTTGCGTAGTGGATAGGCTGAAAATGCTTGGTTTTTCGTTGCCCCAAGACTGCACCGATAGCAAAATCACTTGCATCGCACATGAGCTCAAAGGGTAAATCCCAGTCGGGGGCAACTAGAATGGGTGCTTCCGTAAGCTTTTTCTTTAATGTTTCAAAAGCTTCGATGCACTCAGGAGAAAAGATAAAAGGAGCATCTTTTTTCAAGAAGATGGGTCATAGGCCGAGCGATTTTAGAAAAATCTTGTATGAATCTTCGATAAAACCCGGCATGACCAAGAAAACTCCTAATACCTTTGACGGTAGTAGGATGAGGCAATTTGGCAATAACATCAACTTTTGCTCTATCTACCTCAATCCCGTTTTTTGAAATCTTATGGCCAAGGACTATGCCCTCTTTGACCATAAAGTGGCTCTTCTCCCAATTTAGACAAAGATTGGTGTCTTCACACCGTTTTAGCATTTTATCTAAATGGGAGAGGCATGTTTGGAACGAGTCCCCAATGACCGAAAAGTCATCCATAAACACCTCCATTGTTTCCCCGATCATGTCGTGGAAAATGGCCATCATACATCGTTGGAACGTGCCAGGAGCGTTACATAGGCCAAAGGGCATACGTCTGTAGGCAAAAGTTCCGTATGGGCAGGTGAATGTGGTCTTTTCTTGATCCAGCGGATCAATGGGGATCTGAAAGTAACCCGAGAAACCATCCAGGAAACAATAGTACTCGTTCCCTGCTAATCTCTCAAGCATCTGATCCATGAAGGGTAGAGGGAAATGGTCTTTACGGGTGGCTTCGTTTAACTTGCGATAGTCAATACACACACGCCATCCCGTAACTAATCGAGTTGGAATTAACTCGTTTTCTTCATTTGTGACAACAGTTATGCCACCCTTTTTTGGAACGCAATGAATTGGGCTAACCCAAGGACTATCAGAGATCGGGTAAATTAAACCGGCATCAAGAAGTTTAAGAACCTCTTGTTTGATAACCTCATGAATCTTAGGATTCACCCTTCTCTGATGTTGGATTGCTGGTTTGAAGTCATCCTCCATTAAGATTTTGTGAGTACAAAACTCAGGGTTGATACCCTTAATGTCGGAGAGTTTCCAAGCAATTGCTTGCTTGTGTGACTTCAAGACCTTTATGAGAGCAGTTTTCTCCTCCTCAGTTAAGTCTTTAGCAATTATGACGGGTAATTTATCATCACCCTCCAAGAATGCATACTCGAGATGAGGAGGTAGGTCCTTAAGTTCAACCTCGGGAAATTCTTCAGTAGATGTTTGTACTGATTTGATTTCCTCAATTGTGATCTCTTTCGGAGGGAGTGAAGGTAATGGATCTTCATTCAACAATTGCTCAAGATAAAGGATATCCCCCTCCGAATCATAAACACCATCAATTCCTGGCGGAATTGATTCATCACTAGCAAGAAATTCATCGATCTCTTCAAGAAAGAAGTCACCTCCCTCAAACGGAGTGAGAGAGGGGGAAGAGTCGGCAATGATAGGTTGAGGAGATGTGGTGGAATCCCCACTCACAGAATTATGAAGATAACCAAGAAACTCTTGAGAGTACTCCTCTAAAGCAATATCAATTACATCGACTCGATTAATTGATTCAGTATCATAATTTGAGGAGTACCTTGAAGTTTGATCAAGGTTAAAGGTGACAGCTTCATTACCCACACGTAACGTGATTTCTTGCTCAAATACATCAATAAGAGCACGGCCCGTTCTCAGGAATCCTCGCCCAACAATGAGGGGAACCCGAGGATCGGCATCGAAATCAACAACCACAAAGTCAGCTGGAAAATGGAACTTTCCTACTTTCACGAATACATCCTCGGCGATACCAAGAGGACGCGATATAGAACGATCTGCAAGCTCAAGAGTCATGCAGGTAGGAATAAGTTCCGGAAGAGAAAGTTTCTTCCACACTGAATAAGGCATCAGATTGATGCTTGCACCAAGATCGGCAAGGGCAAAGCATTCAATCATCCCTGGAAAAACACAAGGAAGAAGAAATTTTCCAGGATCTCCAAGCTTCTCGGGAAGCTTCTTTAACAGAACTGCTGAGCAGTTCTCGTTCAAAGGAGTTTTGGCCATTTCAAACAGCTTTTCCTTGTTGCTTAACATGTGTTTGAGATTTGATGCAAATTTGGGCATCAACATGATAGCATCCGCAAAGCTTATGTCAAAATGTAGCTCTTGGAAAATTTGAAAATTTTTTTCCATTTGATGACTGGTTTTTTCGCGGAGTTTTTGCTCATGTAAACGTGAGGGGTAAGGAATAGAAGTTTTGGATTTGGGGTTACCAACTGGAGGTTCAAAAACAACTCCAGGTTTGGTTTTGGGTTTCGGGACAACCTGAGGACTG